>QNGE01003556.1:7564-58374 GCA_008508345.1 Paragonimus westermani
ATCACTCACATTTGATCGCAGCGTTCGCATTCAGATAGACTTTCCAGCCAGCCTCTTTCGAAAAGAAGCACTAGACTCGAGTTTCGCTCTCATTAGAGCTCGTCAGTAGTGCATATCCTTGCCACGGCCGGGGTTCGAACTCCGGCCACTCCAATCATGAGACAACCGTGTCAACCACTGCGCCATTGACCTCACATTAGGCACGACCGAATGACCAAATCTGAACGCTCAACCACTCTCACTTGTAAGAAATGATCAGGTTGCCCGATCGTCTCGAGAGGAGACAGTAACTGTTCTGTTAATTCCAATCGATAACCCCGCGATTAGGACTTCCGGGACAGGTCGAAATCACCGATATCATTAAACCTGTTGTGAGTAGCACAACTGAAAATGAAAGGCTTGATCAAAATAATAAAACAAAGTGAATACGAGGACCGAAATTCACGCATTCGTGTCAAATCAGCGGCTGCATTCGCATGCATAAAACCGGATTCAGACGATATAACTTACAAATTTTTTCGCAGAGTGGAGCAGTTCCCAAAACACAGGTTTAGAAAGGTTTTCGAATGCAACCATTAGGTCCAACAAGTGTCCGAATGATGCAGAAAAGTTGAGATCACAGGGGCCAGTCTATAATTTCTCGGTACAATTCTCTCAAACGATAGATACATTGAGAGTGTTGTAATCGAAATCACATTAACAAAACAACATAGGTCACGTAGGGTTTGTCATGGTTAGGTCAATCTGCGCTGTATCCGTACTGGATTGGTCTAAACCATCGTCCATTAAGTGGGGGTGAGACTGATGTAGATAAGACCTATCTGTGTCTCTTGTAAGTGGTAAAAACTTCAGCACAGCATCGCTCCGCCTGGGAAAACAGACTCTTGTGAATCATTTTCAAGTTGTGAATCACTCGAGCTTGACCCAAACCTACGTTGTGATTCGCTGACAGTACATGCAGTATGATGGCCGAATACTTCTCTCGTTTCTGAAGTTGATGTGCGTCTTTAGGGGAATACCTCGTGTACCTCTTGCGTTTGGCAACACATACTGTCTTTTTCCCGCTTGTCTGTCCCATGTAGCTGACATTAACCGCACTGAATTTTGTAAACGAAGCCTGTCCGGTAGCCGGTAGAAACTGGATCCTTAGGATGTACGACCAATCGTTTGGAAGTACTATCTAGCTGAACTACAGTCTGGATAGCGTACTCAGTTAGAACGGAGCTTTTTTTCTTATGTTTTTATCACGATACGGTATTTTTACAGCAGACCTGAAAGTTCTGATCATTTTGTTCTCTCCCCTAGTTTATACACGTTTAATTGCGTTTTCGATGAATGCGTCAACTTTGACTATGCAGTCTAGAAAATTAAGTGATCGCTCATTGTGTTCACTTCCCAATGTGAATACAATGCCGTTGCATTCTGAGTTAGAAAACCGTAAGAACTGGTCGCGAGCGGTCCGTTTCATGATTGCGAATGTGTTATAAGATATCTGCACCAAATTCGTGGAGGGCAGATAACTTCACTTATCGCTTGTGTTTTCAGGTATCCGATGAAAATACTGTGCAACAGGAGAACCCATAGCTATACCATCGGCTTGCCTGTACAATTTTTTGTTGAATGTGGAAAAGTTGAGCACAAAGCACAGTGGCAGACACAATTTCCGAATGTGACAAATTAGTACGTGCACCAGTGTCGTCATCGCTTTCCAATAACTCTAACAACATTGATGCTATGCTTTGCCGGTTGACTGATGTAAAGGGAGGTCACATCAAAACTAAGAGTTTATCAACAAAATCAGAAGAATCTATAACGTCACTTACCAACTTGTTGTACAACGGTTTGATTGTGCAGTTGATGAACTTGGGCAGTTTGTAAGTTAGACTGGGGGGTAGTCAATAACAGGTCTTATGGGTATTCCCGTTTTATGTACCTTTGGAAGGCCATATAAATACGAAGCACATTTACTCTTAGGGCTGAAAATGAACCACGGAGACTACCCAAGTTTTTCTTTGATGCCTCGTAGGAAATTGTGGAACAACGGCACGCTAACAACTGGGAAGGCATTGCTAACCAGCGATTCTAGTGATCTCGAGGATTCCAGCTAGACAGACAACACCCATCCACATTACTCAATGGAACAGTCAAGCTGCACGTATAGCGTGCCCGACTCGTTGTTCGACCACTCGGCGTTACCCAACTGTCAGTGATCGCAGTGCACCCCTATGATCGCAAACTCCCGTTCAGGTCATACCAAAAATGGAACCACAAACGTGTACACTCATTTGCACGGCACACATGCAATCACATATAGTGGGCCACAATGCGTTGTCATTCTCCTGGGTGAAAGCTTTCACACAACACGTATACACTATTCCGATGGTCTCTTCTTGTCTGTCGCCTTCCTGGCTTTCGGCGCTCGCCTCTTTGTTGCTGAATGTCGCCTGTGGGTAATATACTATTTTTGAGTAGTATACTACTCACCATGAAATTGCCTGTTATGTAACACACGAAATGAAGACACTAATCTCAGACAGTGTTGTGAACGACCAAATTGAGGGCGGCCCTCATGTCTGAAATGATCTCGCTTCTCGGTTGCCTATAAGAGTGCTGATGAGTAGTCAGGAATTTAGTTAACTTCACAACCTTCGCCTTCAGGCTGTTTTAAATTTACATTCACAGTCTGGGCGTCCTGTGCTCGCGTTTGAATCCCTAGCTGGAACCTACTACAAAGAGGGATTTCGTTGTAACACCTGACCACATTTATGTTTGAGGTCCCTACAGGTCCGATTGATTTCGGTCACTAATTGCTTGTTCTGCTTTTCGTACCGTCTGTATTTAGGGTGCTTGTGTTTTAGACCACCTCATAAACCTATTTCAGTAAATTTCACTGAAATACAAATTAACTTTTCTGGGCTTGTTCAATAGGGAAAATGCGTTGAGCAGACGATGATCAATTCGGAACGAGTACGGTAACGGCTCGTGTCCGTGTAAACTTATTGGTACTGTTGAAACTTGTTTAAGTTCTCAAAGCTGGTTGGGGAGCAATTAGTCGGAGACATTCCCACCTTGGAACCACACATGTTAACCCCGTGCGGCACCAAGAACTAACGACGAAGGTATTTGTTGATATGGAGTGACTTTCGCTTGCATAAGTGGATTTACAATCGACTTGTGAAGTGTCCAGTTGTGATCAAGTAAATCCTTGGTTAAGCCACAATGAGTTAAAAACCAAAGAGTTATCGGTTTCGCAACGATTTAAATCAGAAAATGCACATTGTACAAGCTTCAAAAGAGGTAGTCATCACTCGCACGTGTATGTGTGTTTAACACGCGGTGTGTGGACAATCTACCAATAGAATGCATGGGTTCACGGTTCATCTGAGGTCACATGTGACGAGCCCAGACGCAAACAAGGCTGGATGGTTAGTGCATGCTGTGTGTGCATGTACACGATCAATCTACATGCGTGTGGACTGTTGGGATGGGGTGGGTGACAGGGATCCGCACACCTTTTTCGGACGTGGTGGCACTGTTTCTCACCCAGTAAATCGCGCCAAACAACTGGCAGTTCCAGGCCATCGGAGCGATTCACCACTTGTGGTGTACTAGCGATCAGCAAGGTTTCTGCCATTAGACGTTCTTTGTGGTTACGAAAACCACTTTTTAGTACAGTCGGATGGTCGAAGTCAACTTGGTGATGGTTGAGGATCGCGTGTGCAGCAATGGCTGGATCGTATTCTAATTTCCGGAGTCGCTTAGCGTCGGTAGGGGGCTTCTTACTACACCTTACATGTTCTTTAGTGCGTATTTCAAGTTGCCGGGCAGTCTGTCCAATGTACGAGGCTTGACAATCTTTACAGTTAATTTGATAAACGCAGTTTGACTGCTCCAGAACTGTTCGTTTGTCCTTCAAGTGGACTAACTTATTCCTTGGCGTGTTTGTGGCTTTAAATGCCACTCTGATATTGTACTGGTTGAGGACCCGTCTAAGATCTTCCGATGTATTCCTTCTGTACGGAATAACAATAGTCGATAGCCAGTTCCTGTGCTCGTTGATCTTGTTGTGATGTGCCTCCTGAGNGTTTGCTGATAGGGGATCCCCGTGAACGTAAAGAAGGTAGACCGTTTTTAACTCGTTGTGGCTTAACCAAGGATTTACTTGATAATGAACGTCAGCACAACGCACAATATATTTTCGCATATCCGCTCTGTGCACGGTTCTGATGTACTAATGTCCAGTTGTGAGTTACACGCATTGGAGAGACAACGGAGAGACATTAGTGAGACAAATTAAAGTTGATGGGTTCAATGCTCAATTAACCTGACAGAACTGACACATGTTCGAGGATTAACCAGTTAATCTCGTCACGATCATGCCACATAAATGAGCACGTTGTCAGGTTGCATTTGTCACCTCAATGTTTTACGACCTTCTGCATCACATTCCAAACCTTAACATGACAGATAAACAGCTGTGTACATTAATGGTGCACTCGATACGGTTGGCAAGCCCAGCTCGTCCACCACATTTATTCTCGATATCACCCCCTCCTGCAACCGTGCCCACACACCCACTCTCAAACACATTATCCCGCTCACCTTCTGGCAACGTCATTGGTCACGAACACATACCAGTTATCAGATTCCCTGGCACGTGTTCACGCTACGAGAGGTCTTAAACGTAACGAGAATCGCATGACATCATCGTGCCTGGGCTCCATGACATGTGCCAAACGGTACACAATCCTTCTGAGATGCTTTTTGATGATAAGAAATGAACAGCAAACGAATTACGCATCAATAATCATTCTCTTACCAAGCCATCCGTCCGTCAAAATCCTCAAGCTTCCGTTGTTACAATCGATGATTCACATCAAACCGAATCATTTTCACTGCTCTATCATGATTTTGTCAAATCCAAACATTTTTATCTAGTCCTGTATTATATACTGTATTATATATATATACTGTATTATTATACTGCCTTCGAATTACAATTAACTTCTGCGCCAATAATGGGTAAACCAGGCAAGAGCGTGTCTAAACGGATCCACGGGATTGCACAAAATATTTTGTTTGGTTATGTCGACCTTGCACCGGTCAGTCATTTACACAGTATGCTTTTGAATGACATTAACTTACACGGAGATCTTTAAGATATATCAGAATAAGATACTGAAGACAATGTTAGGAATCATTCTATCGTCGTCTTCAATCTGACCAAGTCACGGTTTTATCAGTAGTTGTTATGACTACCGCGGATACCTTGACTGATGATGTCACACCGGTTACGCTTACCTGGTGATAATAATCAGCTGTTAGTCGGAGGACGCGATTTGAGACTAACCATTAAATCTGACGGACATAGGTGGTTGATAGTTAAAAACCTATGGCTATATTATTTCAGTTTGTGTAGTGGCGAAATTGAATAGCAGATACTAGATTGCAATGCTCTTATCCGAAAGCTTATTTGGTGAACCTGTTATCACAAGAGTAGCCCAAGTCAGACTGTGACAAATATATGCGGATGGACCCCGGTATTTCAGGGCTGGCAAGCATAAACTCAAGATGGTCGGCCGTGCACCTCCGAAGTCAGTATTATCATACAAAACCGATAAATACATCATGTGTGAATGTCTATGATCTTCCAAATATCTGAACAAATAACTCCCAGTGATGGTACATTTTGTTTGACGATGTATGAAACAAACCACTCTGTGGTATTTGAGACTGTTCTACGTAACACCCTTCCAGCTGAACAGTGGAAACACATAAGGAATATTCCCCCCAAGATTGTGAATGGAACTGAGCTGAGTTGCTTCAAGTTTTTTATAGAAGAGCGAAGTCACACATAGTTTGACAAACAGCCACCATGATATTTGCAACATTGTCTACTATCATTATGAAAACGAACCATTTTTTGATCAAAAATTGCCTAGAGATTTAAGACATATTTGACTGAAAACCACAATACGCTCGTTCGTTTCATCTGCTATGGACTACTGGGCAGCAAAGACGAAGAGCCACGCAGTATTACTGGTGCACTATTGGGCCCATCTAAATAACAGATTCTGTTGGAGCAAAACGGATGAAGATAAATATGATTTCATAGAAAAGTAGACTGCAGATGAGATTATCGAAATATCCACTTGCATTGAACTGGATCTGATGATGCTAACTAAAATTTTGGTAGTGCTTGTGCGCATGAGTCAGCGAAATGTCATAACGCATTTACCTACAGCTGCAAAACAGTTTCAATCCTCTCGGAAAATTACATCCTAAACTTCCAGTCTGCTCAGAATGCCTCGAACTATTCAGACGTAGTTAATTTGTTCTATGCTCATCTGCTCGAGTCGGTCTCACTGTTGAGTTGCAAGTTCCCTCTCATTGGTGAATGGTAAAATATTTCTGTCGGTTACCACAGCTAACAAGACAACTAAATCTGTCGTCTAGACAAATCAATCATTCGGGTACACGTTGCTTTATGGTGTTTGCTTGACGTCGAAATCGCACAGCCCTAGCCGTCTACCTTAATCTTCTATCTCAACCGGAGACATCTTCATACTACTGTTAAAAGAAAAACTAGCTGACTCGTGCGAACAGCGTCACAGTTTGCCATTAGGAGTTCGTAAGCGCAACGACAGGTTAAAGAATATACGAAGAAGCCAAACATGTGTGTGTGTGTGTGTGTGTGTGTGTGTGTGTGTGTGTGTAAAAAGCGCTATCACACAAAAAGCTGACATTTATCACTTCTGAGTTTTCACTGTTGCAGGTCGGCTAATTTATTTTGTACAGACAACTTGCCAGTGGGTGTCTACTCCCTAGCTGGTCACTGGATGTTTACTTAAGGTTAGATAAAGAGATAGATTGATTTTTTTTGGTTTGTATTCAGTTACTTGTAATAATAGTCGCACTAGATGCTAATGTCTTCTTGCACATTGTTTTTGGACTAACGGACCCAAGCCATTGCACGTTCCAGACTTTGTGTTCTAGTTTGGTATGGTTCGTCATGCCAGGATTTTTTCAATTCATTCGGACATGGGTTAGCCTTCCAATGAGTACCATTTTTAAAAGAACTTAGCCATTCCTTTTATACGGAACGTTGGTTCCCACTGGTTAATTTGAAAAGGTTTACAACTTTTTATGAGATGATTTGCGTCAAAATATTTCAAAGGCTCTTCAGAATCTCAACTAAAGCAGGCAGTTAACGTTGGTGTTAAACATCTCCACCACTGGACGGCTGCATAGAAAACTCTAGTTTCTGATGTGATTTATGTAAAACCACATCAAACGGAGTGTGATAACGAAACGTTGAATGACCCAGAAAACTTGCGTTTGCAAGAACCATTGCCCAATCCCTCAACAGTATGTTCGCCCAAGTTCAAGGTTACTTCGTGATGCTATCATTGACCTTGTCCAGCATATCCTGTCGGTGTCACGCTCACGTATTCTATCATCCATAAACCCACCTCGTATTTGGAAGCATATAAGCAGCTTAACGACAAAATCCATCTTGATAAGTTTATTAATTCCAGCCTGTAACCAAAAACACGGATTGTCAGCGATCTGTTATTTAATGGGTAACTAGAATTATTAAAAAATCTAGTTGTTTGAAGCATATTAAACGTCTAGGTGAACAACATGGTGGAACACTTTCTTAATCTTATTGTACCCATCAATTTCACAGTCTCCTTGTTCCACCTATAGAATCGGTTCTGATGTGTGGTAATATGCAGTCTATCGCAGCAGCTGTAAACCTAGTGTTTCGTGAAAAATAAGGCACAATATCGAAGTTTTACCTAAGTCGTACTGCTTCTGTGCATTACGGGAAGTTAATATTTCACAAGAGTATACCACTAAAAGCCCAGTAGAACCTGTGCATAGACAACTGCAGAGTAAGCACTTAACATCTTACAAAACACTAGTGCAAACAATCATAATGAGCGGTGCAAGAGAACGAACAAATCGGAATTCATTCTTTTATTAAGGAGGACGTCGTGGAAGGACCAGATTTAACTTCGGATACACTCACGCCCCTTTAATAACGGTTTCGGTGTGGCGGTTAGCTGTTATTCCGTACTTGGCACATTCTTTCGCGCTGTTTCGGGAAACTATAACTTCGGAAGGTGGAAAGACACTAATTAGTAACACGATAGTGTAATTTTCTGTGGCACAGAACACTGAATGTGTGTTGGTTAAAAGTGAAGTTGTAATCCCACCCACCCTTGCAATGATTGTGGCAAACTCTAACGGATTTGTCGAGCATGGTCTTTCAACCTGTATGAGTATATCCTCGTTGAAAAAACGACAGGAACCCGCATGTCTAGAAATCCAGGATCTATTGAGAAATCCCAGGTGATCATGCATTTCGCCGAACAAGCCTCGAGAAACATAATATCTAACTCGCCGCGAATATGATGACAGATTTTTGATAGTTGAGGTAAGTGGCTCCGTCCGGACAATTGCGACCAAACGTAGAGCAACAGGGGAGTTCCCGCAAACCAGTAGCCACAAGACATTAATGAACTGAATATACACTTTCTTGCCCTGGCTCTGTACCCCAGGTCACTCGCCGTTTACATAGAAGAGAACTCCTTCGTTTAAGGTTCGTTTAATGGAAGCTTTCATTATTTAATAAAATTACATTATAAAAGGGTGACTTTGAAAAGCGCACAAACAAGGATGAAGCTGCGGGCAACGGGGTTTGGAAACTTCGTTTGAGAATCTCTTCACCAACTGGGCGATCCTCAGCCACCATCACGTCTTGCCAGGTTAATTCAATTCTGCCATGACAACGTTACCCCTATAAAGATAGTTACGAAGCTACTGGCAATAATGCACCTTGATTAGGCGAATTATGTGAGTAAAACTAATTCGCTACTGAATGAAAACCACATTTGTATGAATAGATAATGGGAAGAATAAAGCATTGACTATAGAGGAGATCTTGAGGAAACCATTGCAATGCTTGAAACAAATGATTCAAGCACTGTGGAGAGAGTCAAACCTGTGGGCACTGTTACCGCTATTCTGTATGATTTACCTAAAAGTCAGAAAAACGGATTACCTTTGTGGTCAATTCTGGATATGTGCAATTCACTATATCATGGACTGCGAAGTGGTTGACTGATATGATAGATCCTGTAAGGACACACTGTCGGAGTTTTTAAGGAAGTAAACGCGTCAGAGGAAGAAATACTTCCAACTGATATAGAATTTTCACTCATGAATATCAAGCTTGTAGAGACAATGGAGTTTCCGAAAATCCATATTAAGAACAACTTCGGGAGAGCAGGGTTACCGGCAGCAGAAACAGACCAGGTGCTTTGCCGTTTCAGGTACAACCTTCAGTTTCCATTTTTCGGTAGATTAGGCCTGCAAAGTGAGGAGACATCAAGGGAACCGCCTTTAGCACTAAAGCTAGCTGATATGTTTTTATGGCATGTGCTAAGAAAAATGCTTTAGCAACGCATCCTAAATCATGTACTCTTTATAAGCGATATGTAGATGATGTAACATGTAACAGATGAACAGATGAATCAAGAAAACGCGTTGAAAGATTGAGGAAGTTTATCTCGGCCGTTGGGAATACCGGTTGTACCATGGAGATTGAGTCACCCGAAATTAACACAGTTTCCGACGTCTTCTATACTCTCTATTTTACTGTGTGTACCGTTTACTTGCATTTCTGTGCATGCATCTAGACAAGTCGCACAACACAATGATTATCTGAACGTATTCGGGATCATAAACCGGTGTTGCTACCTCGTGATTTGGAACAGTATTGCTCGACTTCGGTCACTGTGTCCGACCGTTTTTTCAAGTCCACAGATTCATTGCGCCATGCCTATCGGGTCTCGTCGTGCACACTCAGAGGAGGTCACTTGTCGCTCGTTAAAAATCGCGTATCCTATCGCCGTTCGTCTACTCTCTCCCTCATCATTTACTCAAAAAGATTTTGTGAAAAACCTGAGTCTACCATGGCTCTGTGATAAGATCACACGCGGATTGAACAGATTAGGCATTTGTGGTGTCTGTCCTAACATTCATCTTCAATTTGTAGAATCGAATAGTAGATGTCAAACGAGTGGATCCCAAAAAGACCTGATTTCTCAGACATTGACAGAAAACCATTCTTTCGCACATGAGTAACCCCTATTAACGTTTTGTGATTAGGTTGATGCTACAGGGATAATGTGGCCTTACCAAAGCTTTTCGTTCAAAATGGCGCAAAAAGAACCAATTACGACTCTGTCAGAAAAGGACGGCATTTCATAACATGCCGGACGAAGGGGACAAAATGTTTCACTGGGCAAACCAGCAGCGCGCAGCCTAAATTCCAAGAACCGCAAAGCAAACGCTATCGACCGAAACCAGAAACGTTCTGCTGCAATCAGTGAGGAAAAGCATTCCTGCAATTCTTCTCACCAGAAATACACCGATGTACTTGCTTTCCCTAGGACAATTTGCCAGACATATCTGATGGAATGAATCGAACAAGAAGCACCACGATATCCCGAAGTGCTATATGAACAATATGTCTCTGTCAGCACTGTCAACCGATTAACCAACATTAAGCGTTCCTTATGAAAAACTGAAAGTCCGTCAGACACTGGCCATGCCATGCATCCACAGTTAGTATTCATCGACACCGAGCATAGCAGATACCAACAATTTCCCGGATTCATGAAAGTTTGACCAATCACCCACCATCACTCACCAATCCACGCACACACTCGACATAGTGTGGTATCTAAATTGTCGTGCTTTTGATATACACGCAAGCACTACGCATTTTGTCCGTTCACAATTTTTCGCACACTTACACAATGGTGTAAGGCTTACCTCAGTTCTCAGTCGATCGTCGTAGATAAATGCCTGTTCTTTAGGAATAATTGAGTTACGACTTCAGGTAAATGGATACCAGTCAGCGGGTGATTATGCGAAAAGTAAGTGTTAGGTCAGATAAATATTTCAGTCGAGCGTTTCGCAGTTCGCAATAAATTGAACATGGTTCTATAG
Source organism: Paragonimus westermani (assembly GCA_008508345.1). Taxonomy (NCBI): domain Eukaryota; kingdom Metazoa; phylum Platyhelminthes; class Trematoda; order Plagiorchiida; family Troglotrematidae; genus Paragonimus; species Paragonimus westermani. Next base: position 18,590 of record QNGE01003556.1, read on the forward strand.
CGTTAACTATGCAGCACGAAATGTGTATGGATGCCATACTCAATATTCTGTACAATCAGGTAGTTGTGAGAAAAAGTAGACAAGCGTTAAGCCGTCACTTTCTAAAACTTGTCGGATCTCCTTGCTCATCTACTTGACAAAGTCTTGTACAAAGGAAAATGTCAACAATGAAAACTTCGAATAAATTGTAACGACCCGACGTGTACGTATCACTTACTCGAGTAATCATTCCGAAGCAGTATGTCACTGTCTGACGGTTCGGTTCATAACGAATGATGTCAGCTGCAACCAGTCGTACAATTCAAGTCAATCATTTTATATACAATCCGAGAACATCAAATTTGTCCAACCGTTCGGGCGATACGCATCGGTGTCTCCAGCGATATCACCATGTTTAGCGTACACCGCGCTAATCACTTGACTGTGCTATGCGGGAGCTGACAAATTACATCATGCGGTTAGGATTCCCTAGTTCCGTCTGATTAACTGTCCAATCAGTTAGTTTTCGTGCCGTGACTAACAATTTCGAATCGTTCGAGTACACGAAACTTGGTCATGTGACAACAGCAACCCATGGACTGCAATCCCTGGCCCACCACATTCACCAATGGTCTACCTCACCATTATTCTCCACATTGTCTCAACTAACCATCGTTGTATATTTCTCACAATATCCATGTACCAACGAATCCGCGGTTGTAGTCCGCATGTGAGAGTACTTGAACTTCAGTTGTTAAAAGTTAGCAGTTTCAACACTGTTTGCGGTAAATTCTGCATAAGTTACACAAGCAAACCTCTGACGGAATATGTGACTAGTATCTGTCAAAACTCATTGATTAGCTCCATAGTCTGTGATTTCCTGGAAGAGACTCTGCATGCATATTGATTCGTGGATTCTCTGACTGGAACCAACTCAGCGAAGAGAGTAAGTTGCTCATTTTACTCCTGAGGAAATTCCCGAATATAACTGCTGCCGCCCAGAAGGTCTGGAAAAATGAAACCAATCTCGCACTGGTCGGAAATATTCACAGCCGTTTACCACGTTGATGCCATTGTTTTCAGTCTACATGTCCTACCGACAGCGCCTTCCGGATAGCCAGCTGTGCAAACGGCATTGGCCAAGTTGTGTGTTTGTGTTGTATTGTCGACATTTTGTCTGTACTCTTACCTGGGTACACAGACGAAAAACGAGAACCTGCAGAATTTCTGTATCGAACTTGCTACCAATGTACTCCTGCTCAATCTGTTCGTTGAGAAGCATCATCACTATGAAACCTGGAAGGTTGAAACCAGTGTTTTCCTCGTTGCTCTTTGGACGAGCTGGGTCGTTTTAAACTAGGTGTTCAACTACTCGGAAGGCACACACTGTAAGTGGTACAGACGTCCGTGCCACCACTACTGTTCAAGCCTCAAACCTCATCAGTATGACATAAGTGTTAGCAGAAGGGCAAATTGCTTTTGTTGTGTGGACTCCTGAGCTAGATCAACTGTGGTGTCATCTTGCAGTAAGTTCTGTCTAAACTTGGTGACCTTTGTCTGCCGGGGACTCAGCTGTTTGCGACAAAGCGTAAGTCTGACCGTTTAACAGCCACTTACTTCGGCAGTCCTCCGACAAGTGTTAGTCTATCACACCCAAAGATCAATCTTAAGGAAGTACATAGTGAAGTCAGCAGCTGACAAACCACCACGAACACAGCCGAGAAAGTGTTTGTTACTTTGTCCCATGAGACCAACTGATTAGTGGGACTGCGAAAATACGTCAACTCTAGCAATTCCGGTGCTCTGATTAGTAAGCCCCAGTCGTCAGCAGCCACGGCAACTTCTCCAACGAACACACCCGAAGAGATTATTCTGAGTGTTTCAGGGCCGCTAACACCCACAGCCTACAAGGACAACAATGGTGCGACAATCACAATAAAAAGTGTACACCAGCAAGCTTGGGAATGGCAATCTTTTCAAGCATCCTGACCTCAGTTTTCAAGAACGTGAAGAACTCCACCGTGAAGTTCTTCAAGAATCGTACAGTGGAGTAGATTGGTTGGTTTGTGCATTGGATTGATTGGATTGTGCAGCGGCTTCTCTGAAGTTCACAGGTGTTACAACCAACAATGATAGAGAGTTGCTTACTATTCCAAGGAACGCCACAAGTCCACGATTCAGGCAGTGAATAATAGTCTTTTCTTTCACTGAAGAGTGCACGACATTTTTGTGATTTACTTACAAACTCAAGTGAATTGGGTTCAACCTCAACTGAACGGTTGAAACTCAACGAGGCTCCTAGTGCATTAGGGTCATGACTGGAGTTTATGCGTTTTCGGTCGTTTCGTAGAAAGTTCCACTGATCTCTGAGAAACGGTGGATTCAGCAACCTTCATGCAAACGTGGGCAACGTATGCTCAAAGGAAACAAGATTATGGAACAGTGTAGGGCTGGTAGGAGCATGTCGCACATCCGCGCCTTCACAAAAACACGGTCGACATCCGATATGTAGGATTGTGATCCGTTTCTAACGGGCCACGCACTATTGAGTTTTTACCGGATCCTACAACATAGAAGGAATGATGTAGCTCCGTATTCCAGGAATAATCTGGACGTGACGATTTTTGATTTGTTTGGTTACCCAGATGGTACTGACTAAGCGCTGAGGTGGTGAGGAAACAGGTATCCTGAAGAGACAATGACGGTGGGTATCATCTACAGAAGTCCTGATTCTAATCAACCTGACGTTCTCCTGGTCAACCGTTTGCACATGTACAGCATATATTTGGTTCATGGGACCAATCACCCACCAAGAATATGTTGGAAATGTAATACCCAGAATTAGGGACTTCGGATAGCCCCCGATATCATACTCGAATCGAAACCTCCACGCAATTAATAAGAAGACCTCGTACCGATTGCAGTAAAAGTTTTTGTTCACGGGACAAAAAGCAGTATTTATAGGTGTAAGTGAGTATAAAAAATCACAGTCTGCCACTGGCTGATCGTACTGGCACATGCAGTCACAAACTGTAAGCTGATTGGTGTAATACAAAACAAAGATCTTGACGAATAACGAAAGGCATAACACTGAGGCTGTTCGTCCAATCTTGATGTGGTATCTTTGATGCGAGGTTTGAATTGGTCCGTTGTGTCTGTTGTGTCAGGGTTTGGTTAAGCGAAGAATCGAGTGGATTCCCAAAACGGGAACTCTTATACACAGACGACATGCCGACTGATCTGTTAGATCTAACAATTCGAACGCCACTCACGTTGGCTCTTAAACAGCCGACCGGGAATAAGGAATCAAACACAGGATATCGTATTACTAATGAGTAGTATGGCAGATTTATGAATTTAGATGAGACCCAACTGTGAAAAGTCAGGGCTTTGGCTGGATTCGAACCAGCGACAGACACAGCATGCCTCAACGCGGCAAGCGCTCTACCAGCTGGGCTACGAAGCCACACCAGGAGCTCGGAAATTTCACATTTGGACTCTGTTACCCACCCGTCCCACTGTCTCATATGTTCGAGAAATCTATTGACATCGTGATTGAGTTTGACATGTTCACCGTCATGTAGCGCCATTCTTGTGTTGTCAGGGTCAAGCATGACGACAAGCCTTGTTGTCTTGATATCTAAATGACATACTTCGAGTGGATGAGTCATCGAAGTTCGCTAGTCATGCCTGAGCATAGACAAAAACTATACGCAGACTACATAGCAGGGGCCTCATAGCCGAATTATGTCCGTTCCTACGCTGCACACACATCTCGCCGCCTTATCGTTCGAACAGCTCGTCAGCTTGCTGAAAGGTGATTAGGAAGCTAGTGAGATCTGGAGGCTGTGCATAAGTGCCTTCACAACCACCATTCCAAGGTTTTCAAGATATCCCCGTGTTCTTGCGATCAGTGTCTGAGAATTGCCAGGTGCTCATATGAGAACGAAGTTGGTACAGCCAATACTATGCCCAACAGAGCAAGAGTTGTGAGGAATGCACTAATTTGGAACCCTACTTACGGATCATGGCAGAATTACTGCACACTCTGATGTCGATAAACCACACTTACAGAAAGAATGACACGTATGCACTTTCCTAGTAAAACCTCCAAACATATCCAGCAAATTGGATACGGGGATCACGGAGTGTCCCTACTAGTGTACAAGGGAACTCTCCGACACCAAAATTCTTGAGCGATCAAGGAAGTTTAATGATACATAAGTCACCAGACCAGAAAAACTGAACACGGTTGCTGTGTATGATTGCCTGACCGGAATTTCAGCCAGAATCCTCGAAAGACTGACAAAATAAAACTGATCGACTCAGGTCACATCCGCAATGTGTTTATTAACTCAGTGTAGCACAGCCCGAGACGCGAGCACTTTTGTTCGATAAGTTTGACTAATGTGAACAGAATAAGATCAAGGACGGTAGATCATACTCATGTCATGGAGGTTGTGCAGATCTGACTCTAATACGGACCATGACAAACTAATTTGTCAGTGCCTTTCCAGGTGATTCCACTCTATCCGACTGGGTGACAAGACCTTACACCGGATATCCGCACTTTTGTAATACGAAGAGCAACCAATCCATGTTGGATTATTCATCTCCCCTCCACTGGTTGTTGTGGGTGAGGTGCTTCGCAGTAAAACCTCCCATCACCTTCTTTTCGCAATTCACGTCGGTGGGTTTCCTGATTTTATGAAAGTACCATCAGATGTTTGCAAGCGAAATCAAATCATGAAAAGCATTATGTACGTAACAGGGATCGAATGTCCCTTTCGGAGGCCAGGAACAGGCTTTGGATGTGATCAAAATTAAACACCCACAAATATGTTGGTTTGACTGCTGTTACCATATTCAACTATTTATTCGAGAGAAGGGTGTTTCCTTTGTGGGCCACCAGGTTGATCTTAGTTTCGCTACTTTTAACGTTAGCGGTCAATCACAACAACCTGCTATCATAGGTCTTCGTGGACTGTGAATAGTCAGTCGGGGTTTCAAGGCCCTCACGTGTGATTCTTCCCACTAGCTTACTGCAGCATTTGTGATGGCATCTATTGAGTATTGAACCTATGTACATCCATCGTGTTTACTAAATTGTGATTTGTAAGCTATGTGAACTCCCAACTGGCACGCAATTTAAAAAGTCTCTCAATCCCACAGAATGCGAATAGACTTGTGGTGTATTCAATGTGTTATCGGTAGCTACAGATGAAACCTACCTCAATCATTTTGTTCTGTATGGCATTTGATACCGGTTGAGCGCACAGTGATCGGATCAGGTGATGACGGAATCCTGCCTCTCGGCAAGTCATCCGTCAGTGGAACTCCAGCCTACAGGAAGTAATGATCGTGTAATTGGTTGGACAGTTGTAGCACACCGTAGTGTTCTGCGGTTCCATCTTAGTCTTCGGTACACAGTTACTATTTGTCATTTCTCATAATTTACCTCATGGACCTCTTGATTACCCTGTGGCCCCGTTAACAACCTCATTGTTTGTCTATCATCTCATTCATTCAGCCTATCTCACTGTCTACTTCAGAGTTAGCCGACTTCCTTTCCACCCCGAGGCAAGTAAGCGGGGACTTTTATGTCGGTCCGGCGATTTGTCCGCTTTCCGAATCTTCAGAGCTTTAGACGTGCCTGACCATGTCCACCTATTTTCCTTTTGCCAGTGATCGTGTGCCCGCATAAATAGTCATACGAAACACTCCTAAACATTTGATTCTACCAAAATCTTCCTGTAACTGGATCAATGGCCTACGAGCACGCAAACTGATAACGGAATAACAGTCAGTGAAACGGCGTATAACGGAACGACGATCAACGGTAATAAACAACGGACTACGGAGTAGGCACGACCAGTTCGTAACTTCCCGGCCAACTCAACCACCCGAGGCTAACGGAGAAAAGACTGGCCTCCGGACAGAACATCTTCATGTCACTCAATACGAAAACAGTCAAAAACCAGATCATATGTTTGTGAACGATCGGACGACCAACTCAAAGGTGGACTAGATGACATGCCAAACAGTACAGAGAGGCGCGTAGGCGGGATGTATACGTGTGAGCGTTTAGGCGCGTGGGCGGGTTGCCACAGGTTTAGCACAAGGGTTGAAGGGCGAAGTGGCGCATGATCGTGCCAAATATGAAGGTCACTCGCAAGTGTACTTTGTTAGTCTTTGCCACACTATTTTCGGGGAACTGGCGGCTGCTCCGACAAATTTGGGCTTAATGCTTTCTTCTACTGAGCTTATTAAGAGTAGATTTGGAATAAATCGAAACACAGCAATGGGTGATTTTTAAAAAATCACCTCCACCTTGTGCATAAATGATTTGGATTTAGTGAAATCTCTGTTTGTCACTGCTCCATTAAGGACCATATGAGCGTTTGATTACTTTGGCAGCTCACTGTCCCATTTTGAATGTCAGACAGTTGGAAATGCAATGGATTACACCACCTAGCGAAAATACAATACAGTTGACAGTACTGGCAAAAGTACTTGAATATGCAGCATAACGATAACGAAAATGAAATGTTAATAGTTTTATCCTCTAAATTAGTTTCGTGTGGTTGTATGACCATTGCAATGCGGCCAAAAAACGTTGGAACCCCAAAGACTGAGAGGTTGCACTTGTTCAACTTGTTGATTGACGATACTAGATCGTTAGGTAATTCAATCTCTGCCTCAGTAGGGGCAGCCGAGTGATACGTGTGTACACAGGATGGAGGCACCATACTGACCTTGAAATAGTTCACTGGTCTGTACTTTCTTAGATGGTTGAAGTACTTTACGTTAACCGTTGACTGCCGTCCAAATTTTGCGAACATGGCTCCCGCACACTGTTCAGACAGTTAGCTATATATCAATTGATCTAGGTGTGACAATGACTTCGAAGACGCTACAACGGTATGCACGCGGGCCAAGGGTCATAAAAATGCTCTTCCCTCAAATTACTCAAATCAGCACCCATGGCTTCTCGTGAACACTTCTTAGGCTGAATGTGTTGATAACTGAAGTGAAACAGTTTGGCACAGTTAATTCACCAACGCATATGCTGTCGGTAGATGATCGATGATCAACCGAAAGTAAGGACTGGCCAACAGAACGCGATTGGGCTAAAAGTTGCCAAAAATTTTGGGAGGACACAAAATACTTGAGAAGTTGAGTCGAACCCCTCCGGAGGTTGACGATTAGATACACCTGTACACAAGTGATCGCCCAAGAAAGTTCAACTAAAAAACGGGAGACTGTTCCCAAAGATCAGAACGCCTCCTTTCTAACTAGAGACCTAAGCTGCTCAAGGTGTTGGAATTCACGAGAAACACATCGGTGGCTGAAAGATAACGGTTTGGGTGTGGTGAAAACTTATTCGATTCACCACCCATCCAAACCGCGACACAATGAAAGGTCGAACAAGGACTAGTCCAAACGTTAAAGGTATCACGTCAGGAGCTTCAGTGTTACATGGTTCTTCAGTCACCAAATTCCGTGTTCCGTATTACACCATTCGGTCTGCAGTTTGTGACTCCACATGTACCATTGAGATCACGAATAGCAATCGCTTACTGTAACCATTCCGACGTAATCTCCTTATTACTTACGCGGGAGATTTCAATTCAAGTACAATTTGGAGAGCTATCCGAATGCCCTAGTTTTGAGTATTACACTAAGTTGTGGACCACAATCTCCCTCTTCATACAGCGAGAGTAACCGATGCCTTCAAAACCGCAGTCAGAATACCACCACTTCTTCAAACAGCGGATTCAGCCGACTCGTACTCCACTGAATATACGTGAAACAGTTTACGACAACAAACCTGGCTAAATTCAAACCGATCTTTTTATGGCATGGTACAAAATATCTTCCCACATTTGTGGGCGACCGTGTTTCGCTCTTGTTGGGGTTCACCCCTTCGTGCATAACCTAGTCCAAAACGGAGTTTACACATCAAACCACTGTAGTGAGGATAGACGGTCGCACCATACTACTCACACGACTATTCAGTAGCCGTTTGGATCGGAACGATCGCGTGATAAATACGGGAGACATATGGAAAGGATCGTTGAAAAGCAGAATGACATTTAATGACTTTCGCCACATGATGGAACTGAGACATGGTGTCCAAAGCGACTGGAGCATCCTCAGAAGAGTGCGTTGTGCAAATGAGTGTTTTCGTTCTTAGTCCCGTTGAGAGGCTTAAGTAGTGTATTGGTTTCTCCAATAAAACAACCTTTGTGTCGTCCGCCTTTTGGATTCACAACACCACGTTACTCTGAAACACTCGTTAACCAACACTCCAGTACCAGTACAACAAACACGATTATTTAATCATCTCCAAACGCTTCACGATGGCCCTACCTGAACAGGGTTTAAGCTGCTGGTTGCATGGTGAGTGTCGTGCTAACGGCGATGCACAGCGAACGCCCTCTTTCGCCATGAATTTTCCGGTGCTCTGCATAGACAACAACCCATCACAAGATGGAAAACTCCCTCATCACCGTGAGGAAGTGGTTACCTCAACTACACGAGAGAGTGTATGTCCGCCACAGTTAGACTTTCGTATCTCGATATCTAGAGGAAACCTGCGGTTTGTTAGTTCAGTAGATTCCCTCTCATCGTTCACAGTCATCCGGTAACGTCCCTCCACTTTTTGTTGACAGCGTCTGATATGCATTAGCGACCAATCGCTTACAAACCTACCCAATCTCCAAACCATCGAGGGTGTGCTATTCATCACCTCTGAAGTCACCTATCAACTGTTAACTTTTTTCCAACCCACTGTAGCGGTGATAGAGTAGTTCGCCAAGTATGTTTAGCAATTCTGTTCACCAGTGCTGAACTACCGACAACAACACGCATTGCAGAATGCACGTGCGCGCGACCATTTCGTTCCAGTTTCAAAGCCGAGTCTGATTTAAAGGCCACCTTTCCGGGCCTGACAAATCAATGCTTGAAATATAGGCGAAGCAGGTGGGAAGTATGCAGGAAGGATCAACCGACAAACGCCACTCGATTTTCCAGATGGGACACTTCAATTTTCAGAACTTTTCTCCCATTAGCAGTACATGCTCGTAAGCAAATGTCTGACTGAATAAGAAGCTGACCAGTTGGTTTGACAACACCGCTTTATGACGAGTCGCCTATTCGCTGGTGTACGGCCAGTCGTGACCGCTGATACACCATACACGAATACGGCGAGCCACAGTTACAACACCCGTTTCAGACACGATTCAGTGCACTCGCTTATCCTGCCATCGTTTGCCCTCGTTTCGGAGGTATTTCTTGTTGTCCTTTAAAACGAGTGGGTGGTCGGTCATAGGCCTCGTAGCGTAAATCAGCACTGTGAACTAAAGCACATTCACTAGTGGATGGTTGGACGATCGACCAGCTCGTTCGCCGGATAAGGCCGTTGGTTGGGCTCACTTTTTCGTCTTCCCATACCTTTTGCTAAAGCGGACCAAGGACACTGAGCCAGGTTTGGCTGCCACTGCCCTCAAACCTATTTTCCTGACCTTCCCTACAGAAAACCAGGACTGAGTAAACCACAGCTCACCTGGCCAATGAGGTTCACACACATGTCTCGGACTGGCTGTGAAGGTTACAATTTTGTGAAATTACAGTGGTCACAGGGATGCACTTTTCTTCAAGTGACGTCTATCCCGTTAGGGTCAGTGTCATTTTCGCATCATGACGGAAGCTCACGGGAAGGGTGAACAATAGCACATCATGTGAGGCATGTCTGGTCCGCCAACAGTCGTGGTGACAGCACAGCACGTCACTGACCTGGAGAACCAGACGGCGCCTGTGATGTGCTATTTGTACAAATTTTCTCTCAGTTCACTCGAGAATATTTCGCCACTTCATCCTCAATATGCTTTCCCAGTGGTCCTCATTTGGTAACCCCAAGGAAGTGCCATTTTTCTGTCGATCCTGGCGACAATCAATACTTAATGCGTTGCGTGTTTTGCTTGTACATGTACGTGTCCTGTTGTTATTGGGGTTGCCGACCCAAACTAGGCTCCATTCCAGAGGGCTCTGTACGTAGCGGAGTGTATGTTTTTCTGAACATCTCATTTGGGTGTAAACCTGGATAATGTTGTTTGGGTTGGAAGTAAAATCACTCGCCTGAAACGAACGAGACCATCTTTCCCAAAAGCAATCCAGTTTTTCCAGATTTGTATTCCGCTGAGCTGTAGTCGTTCCAGTTATTCCGATGTCTTTCCACTAGTAGATAAAAAATTGCTCTGTATCACTGTGTCGTTTTGTCTCTTAACTCACGTAGAAAGCCCCTATTTTTTCCAACTCGTAAATGTAAACGTAATCACGTAACTAAAATCTGTGATGCGTGAACTCCCGATGACCTAATCCGCGCGGAGCGTTATTGTGGGAACCCCATAGGCCTAACAAGCGCAATAATCGATATTACTGACTAGATGTGAAGGATTGCAGGTGAATGTGAAAAATAAATTCATTATACCTGTGCATTGCCATCGTACATGAAGAGACCAGTGGTGCTGGTACACGTCCACAACTGTCCACCAATGAGCGCATTGTTTGTGTGCTTCTTATTAGACGAGACGCATTGACGGGCCGATCAAAGCGGATCTGAGTGAGTGTTTGGAGTTTCAACAGGGTACTCACGTGGGTACACTAAACTCTTGTGTCCATCCGTCATTGAATGGGATATCAGCCGTAGGTTCGATGCATGAGCGTGCGATTGCCTTACTAACTGAAATCATCGTCCAAGTGGCGATAGACTGTCAGGGCTTGGTAGCAAGGAAGACGTTAGTCCACAGAAAAAATGTACATCGTTGGTGAGACAACCTTGGCTTGGCTAGGGTCGTCCCGTGGCAAGTCCCGGATCAAAATAGCCAAATCGTTGGTGATATTTAACTTTTCGACGCTGCTGCTCATTTTAAGTTGTTTTTCAACTTCCCTTATAATATTCCCTCAAGCCTAACTTTATCTCACGAAGTCGAATCGAACAACAGTTTGTCTTTCTCGGATGTGCTCATTGCGGGAAGTGCGGGTGGCAAGTCACAGCTGTCGCTTCACCGCAAAGCGACATGGAATGGTCGACATGTCCAGTTTCCTAGCTTTGCTCCTATTGCACACAAGTGGGGTCTGGTTAAAAGAGCGTTTCATAGAACCGAGATTATTTCCGTCTCTAGCAAACTGCAGACAGAACAGAAGTTGCTTAGACAAACCTCACTGGCAACTTTTTAGACGAATCCATTATTTTCCGTCCAGAAAGCCCCCTTCCTGTTCAGAATGATTCTGTTCAATCAGAATAACCGAAACTATCGTGAACAGTCGACAGATAACCTTCGCTCTCATTTCTACCTGTTCGGCTTTTATTCCGCTCTGCTCATTGGTAGTTTAATGACCTTAACTGTTTTCTGGGTATTTGTCCTTCGAGTTTCTGATTCGGGAATGTTTGTAGGTTGTTATGCACCCTATAAATACCTTGCAATTTCCTCCTTGTCACACAGGTTGTTGGAGCGGAACAAAGTTGCTTTTCGCACCCGTATTTTGGTTTATCTTGGGTGCAATTAACGGGGATCGCCGCGTTATTTTCGGGACCAAAATTTTCCGTGTTAATTATTTTCCAAGTGAACACCACTCACATTCGATGGCAGCCTTCGCGTTCAGATAGACTGTCCAGCCAGCCTCTCATCAGTAATCTAAAATATCGCTTCGCTGGTTTAATAAGATCTCTGATTTCGACCTTTCTTGGAAGCCCTAATCGCGATGTTATCGAGTGGAGTTAGCAGGATGGTTACCTGATCACTGTTCAAATGCGAAACTGGTTGAGTGTTCAGATTTGATCATTCATTCGTGCCTAATGTGAGGTTGATGACGCAGTGGTCAACACGGTTGCCTCATGGAAAGCGTGGCCGGAGTTCAAATCTCGGTCGTGGCAAGGATATACACTACTGACAAGCTCTAATGAGAGCGGAACTCAAGTCTAGTGTCAATTATATCATGGAGAAGAATCAGATTTTTATCAATCGCATTATTATACCGCGAACGAGCCAGACATTGAATCAAAGGTTTACAACACAAATCGACGCCACTTTGAGTACATCGAGGCACATAAAACGGTGAAAAAGGGGCATGTTCCTATTCTCGCCGTTCATTGGTGGCCATCTAGCCAACAACATAAAACACAAATTAATATCCGCTCTGGCCAGAACGTACGCGGCTGCGCAGTTGCGCCTAGTAAAAACCATCAGAGGGCCAGTTCTCTCCAATCACGAAATGAACTTGTCATACCCGTCTCTCTCCCATGTTGTGACTTTACACAAACAGAATAGGTCGACAGTTATCACAGCGAGTCGCCGAACCCATCCTGAAGTGGGTGAAACAGTTGATGGCATACCAGCCTGAACTCAGTGAGGTGACGGCTCGACATCAGCGTCATCGATCACCGAACACCTGATGTCGATAGGTCACCAAGTTGCCTTACTAAGCTCATTCAAGACACGCTTGCGCAGTCCAATCCCAAGGTTAATTGCTTTCTGCGCAGTGATGCTTATCCGTTCTTACCAGCCGAAGCTATGTTCACAAAAGTGATTAAGGCAACTTATGGGGTTGCCACGGTCGTGATTACGTAAAACTCTGTGCGCTTGTAGAAATGTCCAGTCCCTGTTTGTCCTTATCTGTACGATATATATATATATATATATATATATATATAACTGGCATGTTTCACGTTTGCGATTGATGATAGTAAAAGAAATGCTAACATATCGCAACGTGCCCTATTTTTGCTCTGATGATGCTATCATCATTATTAACCCCAACCCACATTTACACATTACTCTCGACTGGTTCTCTAGTGACCTGTACAAACGATCTCACACAGACAGGTCGCTATGAAATTTCCAATTCAACCTCGTTTACCTGGTTGCCTCTCCTCAGAATTGCGTACTTCGGCTGTTACACCTGGTCAGTCAGTCTTTATCCAACGTCAGGTCAAATCCGCCTGCGTTTGATAAACATACGGAAGCTCGTGTACATCTTGGGAGAAGACGAAGCACCGAAACACAAGTGTGTATCACACCTACCCGTTAAGGACTGCACCCAAAATGAGACCAGAATTGTCCCGTCACTGTCGCGGTGGTCTAGTAATACTGATCGCTTGCCCATATGTACCTCGACCCCTCTGTACGTAACGGCTTGTTTGTAGACTCAGTTATCGCCAGTGCTCACAGATGTTCGTGAGCGCATACGAGTTCTGAAAACCCGGCCAGCGAAGGGAGTGCTGCTCTGGAGGAAGTGATCGATTTCAGTGTAGAAGATTTTGATTGTTGAGCAGTCCTGCTCACGCGATCCAGGGTGTGTACATTTTTATACAAACGGCCCAGGATAACAAAATGGACTATCTGACCTCTATATGTGGCTTCGCAGCTCACTGGTCAGGGCGCTTGCCGCGTTCGGGTGTGCTGTTTCTGTCCGCAGTTCGAACCTGGCTAAAGCCCAGGCATTCTGTAAACGGGTCTCATCTAGATTATGAAGTCTTACACGTTACGCATAGGCAATAAAAGTTAGGACTGTCGGTTAGAGACAGATGTGTTCTTTTCAGTTCTCCAATCCTATATTGAACACACTAGGTCTTCGTCACTGGGGAAAGGATGGCCCAAGAAGATGCTAATTTGTACTTTTGATTTGTTTGACATTCGCACGTGATCACGATCATACTGAATTTATCCGTCCTGCTATTCTATCTGACCTTCAAACACATTCTTTTGCACAGACACGTCCACACATTCCCCTTTTCTAATACCACTTGACTTCCTACTCATTCAGCATTGTTTGACCGCATCCAAATACTCTTTTGGAAGTGGTACCAATCTAATACCCCAGATTCGTGGACATACCGTTGTGCGGCAGTTCACTTAGGCTTCCATTGGTCCTGTTTACTTATGTGTCCATTCACGCCACTACATAAAAATGTACACCCCTTATTGTTCTTCCCTGCTGCACACTCTCCCATTTTTGAACGGCTGACCAATGCGATATCTGGTGTATGCGGACCCTTGAAGGTAAGCAAATGGAACATTTGGATTCGAACGAACTATACCTCATAGAAAGTTAGGTATATATTTGTATTTACTGTTAATCCGTTGTAGCCATTTGCACTGGTTTGTTTTTTGTTTGCGAGCAACGCAAATAATTCAGTCAGATAGTGGGAATTTCGGCTGGTGGTGTCGTTCCCAATCGACCAGTCGTTTCATATTGTAACGCGCAACCGAAACCAGCGAGCGCGCACGGATTGAATTTGAGTTGTGTAACGGGGCGTGCTGCTGTGTTGTCGGTGCCGTTTTAGCTTTCGTTTGTGTAAGTCGTGTGCATGGCTTACTGGGCCTTCGGCTCATGTTTGTTTGTATTGTTTCTCTTTTCAGAACTGTTGTTCGAACCCCTACTTCGGAAGAGCGCTGTCCCCTGGTGCGTCCACGTTGTCCGAAGGTTGGTCCGCGAATTCACGGGCATCCAGAGTAGAGTCGGCTGGCCTGCATGTTACAATATGTTCAAAATGATAGAGCGTTAGTTTCTACCAAGTCCGTTTGCGTCTATCACCAATCCCCGTCGCTAGAAACCTATCCACCAGTTTTCCTTCATTCAATTGACTGAGTTATGAACCCAAATATAGAATATAACCAAACCGTTTGGTTCGTACTAGCCCCAGGAAAATTTCCTTTCTGCACAATTACCTGATTAGACAAGGTTTTATAAGGTGCTGTTTGCTGTGTTACTCGGAGGTACTAGAAGGTGGCTCACATTCTGACAGATTGCGATCTAGATTTGATTTCGCTGGTTGTGCGTAAAAGAAAGCTCAGTTTTGCTGCCACAATTTCGATTAAAAGAGACTATGAAGGATAGTATTTTACTCGTGAGGACATTAGGAGTCGATTCATGATTTTAGTAGGCGGCTGACGAGCAGTCGGTTCATCTACTAATCTTCAGTCGTTCGTACCAATCTTGTGCGTTTATTCGCTTGAGATTGAATGCATCACTGTCTCACAAGTAGTTATGCGTGAGTGCTGAGCAAGTCGTTTCTAAAATATGTATTACGTTTGTGTTTACTCTTCATGGAATACTATGTTGCGGATAGCTTTCTGATGTATGTTGCCAAGCTCACGAAGGTGCATTAGTTGGCAGAATATCTGCTCATTCAGCATGTGACTCGATCTAAATGAAGTCAGTTGCTCCAACTTAGTTGAAAGGCCTCGATCACGCGGTTGAAACGATTGAGGCAAACAAAGGCATTCTTGTTTACTTGGCTTTCGAAGTGATCAGGCGGGTTAAACACTATTCACACGAGGTCATGCTCCAGCGTTTGGATTTGAATGCTCAGTCACGTGGTTACTGAAACAACTGTTCGGGATAGCCATTTTCAACTAGTAATTTAAATATGAATCGTTTTTTCTCTTCTAGGGTATCAATTGAGCATATTTTCGTCGCTCTATCGACCACACATCTGAAAAAGTTATTTTTATGTCTTAATGGTACAAAACTATAGATATTCGTATATTGTATGGTCCACGTCAAATTACGGCGCACTTTCCTTTTTATCGTCTCATCTGAGCAGGGGGACAGGAAGACGTTTAGGAACGAGATACCGTCGAGTGACTCAGGCTCTTTGGTAAAACGGATATTCCTATGCGCTGAGTTCCACCGTTTCAGTATTTCTCTAGGGCTTATTGAACGTTAATGGCAAATGGATATACTGAGAAATTCATAAAGACTCATTGTAAGATGGACACGAGAAATGAGCCAGCTCGGATAGCCCAAAATAAGGATATGTCTATTTCTGCAATTTAAGAGAATCACTTGGCCAATGATACCAAGCACAAGTTGAAGTCTACCCTATCCCGCATGTATGCGGCCACCCAATTAAGTTTAGTTTAAACCATCAACAGACCAGTTATTCAAAATCGCGAACGCCGTTTGTCTGAATGTTCTCTCTCCAACTATCTACCAGTTCACTAGTAGTTGAAGTGATGTTGACATAGGCAGAACAGATCGACAGTTATCTCAGAGAGTAAAGAAACATATCCCGAAATGGTTGAAACAGTTGGTGACACAACAATTTGAAACCGATGAACAAGTTGCTCGAAACCCGCATAATCGATTGCCAAACACCTCACGATGACAAGTCACTAAGTTGGCCTACTCACCTCGTTCAAAATATCGTTACACAATCAGAACCCGAGATACTGGTCTTCGGCGAAGCTATTTTGATCAGAACTCATAAGCCGGTGCTGTGCACAGAAGTGGTTGAAGTAACCCACCGGATTTTCGTGTTGCTGGTGACATAATACTTGGTGTGAATGTATGTCCCCATACCCTGTTTGTCGTATATAAACTGCATGTTTGACATGTGCGACTGATGAGAGTTAACGAAGTGTCAACGTATCGCAACACGTCTTCCTTCTGCACTGATGTAATTCCAAGAGTTTGACTGTAATTGATGAACCTTTGGAAGTTTTCACATCCGTAGTTTCGAATCCATCTAATTTCTGAATAGAGGTTAAGGATTTTGATTGTTTTAAACTGAACACCACTCAGAGTCGATTGCAGCACTAAAATTCGGATAAGCTTTCCGGCTCGTGCACTTCGAAACAATGCATTAGACTAGAGTTTCTCCATTGCTATCCTCATCCGGACCGAACTGTGCGCTCTCGCTTTTTAGCCACATTGTCAGTAGTCAGACAGTGGTCATGTGCAATCTTCCAGGAAAGCATCGAGCAACAATCCTAACCGATGGAAACAAGGTTGGATCACAGTGCCGTGGTACTATTGCACGAGTTGTCAAAGTGACTAATTAGATAACGTCAAAAGTTTCGATCGATAGATCATTTCCGGGAAATAAATGAGATACGGTTGGGTCGTATTTTCATTTGAATAAACTTCAGAAGTCCATACAGGACATGATCGACTCATCCTATCACAATGCTCACCCCAAATTTCGCGTGGATTGTGTACGGTTCCCCGATCATTCCGAAAGCAGAATGGACGGAATAATCCTATTTGACCTAGTCGATAACTCAGCAATCGAGGCTTTCCAGTTTGAATGATGTTGCTGCTCCTGCCGAATCAACTAAGCAAAGTCTACATCATTCAAGTGTTCGTATATCGGGAGATTTTTGAAAGTATTTCAGCTTACGACTTCAATCCACATCAGGATGTACCGTGTGAATAAACTCCAGTGGTGTTCGCAAGGGTGACCCACTGTCGCCAATGCCATTCAATAGCAATGAATGGGGTGTTGGCTGTGTCTCCACCGGAGTTTGGCTACCGATTCCATGGTAGACTGGTCATCGGTTTTGGCTTCCCTGACGACGATCTCAGCCTCGTGGTCCAGAATCCGACACGTCCCTCTGAAGCAGACTTTATTGCTCTGAAATTGTGCAGGACGGACCAACTCAAATAATGTCGCCTGTCAATCAACCCTCCATATTATGGGCTGTGACATGGAGTATTTCCGATTCACCGGTGGTCATTACTTTTCTTGTTGTTATGCATCCTTCTTCCTGTAGCTCGATTCTGTGATGAGGCTGCCCCTATACGCAGCTACTGATTTATGACTGGTTACTGTTCTGGGTTCCTTGAAAACTCATGACACAAGTATGTGGTGTACCTGGCTTAGATTGTTGGTACCTTATGACGGTTGTTTGACTATGAATGGTATTTCTCTGTCCCGATGCGTCTGCCTTAATTGTAGTAGTACCCCTGTTCCATGAACAGCTCGAGATTTTGAGGGAATCATTTTCAACAGACTGCTATCTCAATTTTCACTTTGCATCTGACATCAGGTCACATTTAGGGACCATCATGAACTGATAAGTGAATCATTTTTTGACTAACGATAATATACTTAACGAGACAAATTCACACTTAAGAACACATTAATTGAAGGAACATGGAGCCTAGGAGTCCACAGCGCAAATGTGAACACGAATGTAGTAGTTAGTTACACTTGTTTACCAACACAATGAAACCACGTCAGTCTACCATTTCAATGTAACCGCATGAGTGAGAGCGAGATTGAAAACTGTCATTTCTACACATGCCCCTTTATGTACGACATCCGGAACAGTATTGTGTAGGTCCACTTCATACTTCATACCTGACGATAAAGGTTGTTTGACAACATACAACAGAAAGAAGAAGGCAAATATACGTGTCAATGTGCATACGAACTGCTCGCTTTTAGAGAGACCCACATGAAAACAGGATTTGGATAGCACATCGAGACTGAAACACCTGATTTTAAGTATACTCATCACGACAATAAGAATAAAGGCATATAGACGGAGGTGTCATCTTCAGACTGCCACAGTTATGTAGTAAGCTAATACTGTTAGGTCGAGATATCGATCGGACTTAATAGTGAAAATTTAGGTCACTGGTGATGGTTCGAGTGGTACATTGTGTCGCGTCCTGTGCTGCTGGCTCTATCCGAATCAGGCTGTTTGACCCATTATTGTTACCAACTGCGATTTGTTCGGGAGTTCCCATGGAGTTACCGTGGGCTCGAATCTACCGGACCGTTGGCCAACCTGTGTAATTAAACCAGGAGGTGGGCGTGGTGTAATGGACTGATCAAACCATCGCCATTCGATTGATGCGTCACCTAGATCATCAATATTAAAGCCAACCGGTATCTTCATCTAACTCCGTTGCCTCGTTACATAATTCTGCCGGCCCGAAGATGACATATCGAAAACACATGCTACCTTATAAGTCTTCACACACCTGGTTCTACACCTGGTTCAACTTATGCTTATACAATTCGACTGTTGAGCACGTATGACGCGGAAATGTGGTAACTGAATGGTTCGAAGTTCATATAATCATACTCAGCGTTAAATTCAAGGAATGACTGAATTCCAGGGAACGCCAGACCAGTTGATTCGTCGCATCAGTTTCAACGCACCACGGTCCGTCAGTCATGTTTGCCCACGAAAGCTGATGCAATAACTGAAAGGGAACAATTATATCATTATGCCTCTTCCTGATAAGCATTGTGGGGTTGTACCATTGGGTCGACCGGTCTTTGTTGGTGTAGTTTTAGACAGATAGCACAAATAGATAGACAGACGGCCGATAGCCAGACAAAACCTCAGAAAGTATACGGAGTACAGCGACACAGTTATAAAGGATGAGTGAACCGTCACGAAAACACTGAAAGAGTAACGAATGAAGGGAGTTATCGACTGGAAAACTAGTTTAATTCGTGCTTATATGCTCGATGACTCTACATATCTATGTTCTGCCAAAAAATCACAGAGTTGGCGTTCCGCCCAGACCCGTTTTGACAAAATTCAACTCATCGCATCACATGCTTGCTCAGTGGCTGTGGGAAACTATCGTGCCAGTACAAGGGAGAAGGACATTTTATTTTGTGGATAGGATCTGCCATATCATAAAAGAACACGAATTAGTGATGTATTGGATGAACATTCTCTATTCACTACTGTTGCAATTAATGGGGTTATAGACCTCAGTTATGACTATTTACGTCCTGAGATTCTGTAACTAAAACTTGCCTCCAGGTGATTTATGTAAACTACCATAGCTATGAAGGTCTAATTTACAGTTTTGCTGGATGAAATACTTTATAGACAATTTGATGGGGTTGCAATAGTTAGCCCACTGGGACCTGTGCTATCGGACGTCTTCGCGGACTACTATGTGGAGAGGGCTGAAGCAACAGTTAGACAGGCAGAATTTGGGCGACAGTACGTAGATGACGTCTTAGTAGATCGTAATTCCTAAACTCAATTGTACCAGTTGCATAGCCAGCTGAACTCCTTGCATGAGAATGTCAAGTTCAGGGTGAAAGTAAAAAGTGACGTTAAAATCGTATTATTTGATGCCGTGCTGCACAGAAGCACAACCGCTCTTTATCTGGACGCACACAAAGCAAGCAAACTTGGCGAAAGCACGTTTTAAATGTTTCACCTCAATTTCCTGCAAAAATGGTTTCCTTTATATCCCACTTTTTACATCACGTAAGGGCGTCACAGCAGACAAGCTCCAAAAAGAAGAACAACTTCATGATGGCGTGATTGAAAACGGTCACCTATCTGCACCTGTCGAGAAATACACCATTCGGTTGGCTTAAAACTTATCTGAATATGTGTTGCTTTGAAAGGTGTCTACTTACGTTTACCAACTGAAGAAGATAGCATTTCAGTTTTAATCAAAGGAAGATTGTAGCCGATGCCAGGTGGACGTCCAACGCCTCACAGTTCGTGTTCAGTGAGGGAAATAGGTAACCGTTGACCTCATCATAGAAGAACTGGGTCGTCTTTGTCACCCAATCGAATGTACTGTATAGTCTTGATTGTACATGTGGATGAAAGTACGCTGACCTTTTATCAAGGTAACTGGAGAAGCGCATCAATGAACACATTCCCAAATAGCTGTGTACGTCTGGAACCAGCATCATTTGAGGTGCAATCACGAGGCACTAACACCAGACGGGTTAAAGAATTGGTAGTGCTAGTGTATTTCATATCAGACATAGCCCGAGAAATAAGCAAGGTCAAACGGACCGGGTCTTTTGTGTTCAGAAGCAAACGGTTATCAGTTTCGGTCACAATGAATGCTCAGAATTCACGTATTCTATCTTCTGTCCAATCTTTCCTGAACAGCCGTTGGTAGCCGATAATACCGCTCAAAACCAACGAATTGCCATGAATTAGTCAATGGAAACTTTCAAGTAGCGTGATGCTCGCCGGAGTAACACTGCAGCTGACCTGGTAGTCAGTATCCCCGTATTTTTATTCTTCGTTCCCGTGCCTGTCTCTCTGTCTATCTCTTTTTCTGTCTGTCCGTCTAATCTCTCAAACCATGAAATCCACCCTATGGAACTTTATCTTAATGTTTAAGATTGGTTACATGTCCGTATGTGATCAGAATGTACGAAATGTTACTCTGAGGAACACCATACAATTTGTGACATCTCAAGTTCATCAAGTGAACGAATTGCATAATCATTATTTCCGGTTGAGGCCCAGTACGCTCACATCTGACTGATTTGTCTATCGCAATCACGTTACTATAGAGAACACATGGGATATCTTTCACATAATTCGTACGTAATTTGCATTGCCCCACCGATGAACTCAGCTAGGTATTTCTCAATGTCACCACAAAACTATTTGCAAATGGCGGCCCCAGCCTGGTTCCCATTGTGCCAACATCATCCCGTCAACGAAGTACTTCATCGGACTAAAAGTGAAAACTGCACATACACAGATGAACTGACTGTTTAAGTGCGGGTGAGTATGCATGATTGTCTACACCAACACTCCCGATACATTCACGCAAGTAATTTGTAATCTCCACGAACGAAACGCTGGTGGATACGAACAGAATGTTGGGAGAATGGATTGATCGTCCATATACAGTGGCGTTCTTGATTGCAGCTACAAAGGCATAGAGATCACGTAAGCTGTGTTCCGAAAGTTTCTGACCGACAGGATCCAGTATGTATGACAGAAACTTGACCAGTGAGTGTTGAATGGAGACGTCCACGCGTCCAAGCCTGTTTGTTTGCAATTTGACGGCAGTTCAAATTCCAAAACTGATAATCGCCGCACCCACCTACTAACCGGAACTGTTCCATAACGCTTTTGACGTACCCACATTACCTATTACATATATTACCTATATTACTGAGGAGTAGTCGGAGTGTTGGTGAAGTTCAAGTTGAACATCACTCAAGTCTGATCACAAGAATGTTGGGAGAATGGATTGATCGTCCATATACAGTGGCGTTCTTGATTGCAGCTACAAAGGCATAGAGATCACGTAAGCTGTGTTCCGAAAGTTTCTGACCGACAGGATCCAGTATGTATGACAGAAACTTGACCAGTGAGTGTTGAATGGAGACGTCCACGCGTCCAAGCCTGTTTGTTTGCAATTTGACGGCAGTTCAAATTCCAAAACTGATAATCGCCGCACCCACCTACTAACCGGAACTGTTCCATAACGCTTTTGACGTACCCACATTACCTATTACATATATTACCTATATTACTGAGGAGTAGTCGGAGTGTTGGTGAAGTTCAAGTTGAACATCACTCAAGTCTGATCACAGCGATCACATTCACACAGACTTCACACGTAGCCTCCATCGAAAACAATCGGCAGACTCGAATTTCACTTCTGTTAGAGTTCGACAGTATGGTGTATTTTTTCACGGTCAAAATGGAACTCGTGCCACCGTTAACTAAGGCAACCCTGACGGCCACTGCGCCATTGACCATATATCGGACACGACGAAATCAGCACATGTGAACGCTCAGCCATATTCGCTTGCGAATAATGGTCAGACTAGCCGGTCGTTGCGAGGGGAGGAGCGTAAGTCCCCTGCTACCTCAAAATATAAATACGTAACTATGTATGGCTATATCCAAGTATTCAAATTAAAATCAAAATATAGAAGAGTAGTGAATATGCTTATCTCGATATATATATATATATATATATATATACATATATATATATGAGTTCGAGTTCAGCCATCTCTTAATTGCGAGTTTCTCATTTAATCAACAGAAACTGTGTTGCGTGTAACGAATATGATGGACGTGGAGAGAGGCGGATGAGGTGATAGCCCGAATATCTGCTCCAATTAACCGAGTGCTTTCCATGCCAGATCCAATATAACTATCATAAAATCATATGAATTGTTTGAATCTATGAGTGAGTACAGTTTTTCACAGTTTCGCGAATTTGCAACCCACATCCACCCACGAGTAGGAAAACGTGTACAAAGGTAGCGCATCACGCATTCGTTCTACGTCTGCTCTCTCAGCGTTGAGCACAAGCTGAAACCATTGCACACCAATAAAAAAATGATTCACGTGCAAAATCACCTTTGAACAAGAGGCACAGAAAGTACTAGTTCGAATGTTACTTTGGTCTGTTTGGTCGTTCGGACTATAAATTGGAACGTTCTGATTACCGGGCCATCTAACCGCACCGATATGCTGAGAGTTTCAGCAAGTGCTATTGCAGTCATTTGCCTCGTTGGCCTGACTCAGGCTTCGAACTCGCAATCGGCCATATTCAATAGTGATCCGAAGAAAAATTGGGCTGTTCTGGTGGCCGGGTCAGACGGATGGTGGAATTATCGACACCAGGTGGGTTTACTCTGTTCTCAACATAACGTCATTCTCTAACCAGTCGGACGTCTGCCATGCGTACCAACTTCTGACGGGTCTTGGTATTCCGAGAGAGAACATTATCACATTCATGTACGATGATATCGCGAACAATAGGAAGTAAGTTGAACATGTTGTATTCAATGGTACCACATCTGCCTCGCATTCTGTGGACACCGATTATCCACTTCATTCAACCTTGCTTTCTTATACTTGTTCTCATAACATTGTGCTACATCGTGCTCTCTACAACCTCGTTAACAGTGACCGATGCACATTGAGTCGCATATATCCGAATCGGGAGTTCCTATCAACGGTTTAGATATAGGTGGTGGTCGTTCAGCTGAGGCGACGCGNATATATCGAATATACCACCACATTCGATAATGACAACTAGCCATCGCCTACATCATGGACGGATGTTGCATTCCATGATGCAATGATCATGACACTGATGATCACGACGTGCTCGATGATGACAAGTTAAAGAGAGTCATGTCTTACGTTTGTCCACGTAAACCGAGGACCGTGAAACCTGGGCTGTAAAAATACGACTAACTTAGCTTGATATGAGGTTCCAGTAAACATACTTGCTCATATTTCAGGATGTCAATCCGGGAATATTCATGCGAGTGATGAAGGGCGATGCGCAGTTGAAGGCCGCCGGGAAGAAAGTATTGCAGAGGTGAGTGATTAAGACTATTCGATACCACTACAGTACGTTTGTGTTTGATGTCTTCAACTGTAGTTATGACAAGCACAACAATTACATGGATGAGGTGGCTTATTCTCACTCGCTTGTCGCAGGTAGTGTTGTGAGCCCAAATTGAGTGAATTAACAATTGCATTTGCTTTGCTCCCACACAGCCAGCCGCACTGCCAGATTGAGAAAATACGTTTATTGCTCAATATTCTAACACTGATACCAAACACTTAAGTTCACTAGATCAGAGTGATTGGTGCTGATGTGACAATACTGGTACAACTCATCTTTCAACTACTTTACTCACAGTCGCTCACATGAACTACTTTCAACAACCCAAATTTGGTGAGGACCACAGCAGATAATTTGCAAACCAATAGGTGCAAACAGCATCAATGATAAATTCGGACACAGTGAATTGGTATTCAGTTGCGAAGTTTAATATCTTTCATAATGAACCCGTCAGTCGAAATGACTGAGCAGTTAACGAATTCTTTCATGGTCGCTCACAGGATGATTGTTTGCTCACGATCAAATATGCACTGCATTTCACCTAACCAGAACGAAGGCATTCAACCGGAAATTATCGTCTGCCGGGAATCCTCAAAAGTGCATATTTCCGTCAGTTGAGGTGTAAGGCTCGGATATGTTGAGTGAAAGTGAATGATCACATCTGAATTCCTTGCCACGTATGTCGTGTGTTAAAATCAGACTGGTCACTTGTTTCGGGTAGCTGCTTGCATTCTCCTGTCACTTCCCATGCTGCGTCGATCCCCTCCTCCTCCTCAGTGGTCCACAGGACAACGTGTTCGTCTATTTCTCGGATCACGGCGCAGAGGGTTTGATCTGCTTCCCCGAAGGCAATGTAAGTCTACATTCAATTAGATTTGGTAACGTTCACGGTTGCATCGGTCTATCATCATGCACGAGCTGCATATGCACACATCGGTGGTTAGTGGGCTGTTCGCCACTGATATGTCAATGCACGCTTTGCTTCAAACACGGAGTGGTGTGTGAAACTATGGTTCATATGCGAACCTGTTATGGAAGCAATGTTTGACAACTCAACAACACTGTGTTCTCACTACTTTCAGCTGTACGTTCGTCAACTGAACGAAACGATCACGTACATGTACCTGAATAAGCGCTACAATCAAATGGTGTTCTACCTTGAGGCCTGCCATTCTGGTTCTATGTTCAATGACGTACTTTCATCAAACATTCGAGGTACGTACTAGTTCCACCGATTCCACTCAGGTTTACATAGCCGTGATGCGCAAATTTATGGATGAATTTTGCCACAACATATAACACGGTTGCATGTCAGATTGTGTTTCCAAACCTAAATCACGAGCTGGTTTCCCATACTATGAGGTGAAAATTGAGGCCGGCAATTATCATACATATCGAATATTCGAATACATATTCGCACAGGATATTCAGGTGTGTGTTGGATTTAAAAGTACTCCAATGTGGTTTCAAGTGTTTGAAGCAGTTAATCGTGCTCGGGAACACGTTGCTCAAGTACCATTTCTTGTATATGTGGGATAAATGCTGTTTCCTCATGTTGTGTATCTTTATCAAATTTCCTCCCGAAGTGTACGCCACCACTGCGGCCAACCCGTTCGAGTCAAGCTATGCGACGTTCTGTAGAGACAGAACAATCATGACATGTCTGGCTGATGAATACTCATACAACTGGATGACCGATACGGAGATGGTAGGTCTGCGATGTGTACATCAAACCCCACACGTTGATTGTTCATTAGAAACGTGGAATTGGCAACCGATTGGTTTGCGCTCAAATAAGTTGATAGCATAAAATAGTATTTCACTGTGATTACCACATTCACATGAATATAATGCGGACACGCTGGTGTATAGGATGATATTTCGGAACATCACGTAGACACCAGGCGGATGATGATCTCTGTCAAGTGGGTAAACCGAACTACGAGATTATGAATGTCGGGAACAAAATATCCTAGTTGATTCAGTGTTGAATGGGGTGAGTGCATTTTGCTTATGGATCTTAACACGAACGCACTCCCATGTGACATTCGTTGCACCCTCATACATCCAAACCAGTTTAGCGTGGAACATGTTGGCACACACATATTGCCACTATAACTTGTTGTTTACGTAGAACCTAAATTTGCATAATATCTGCTGATGCCTTTGGACCTCCGGGTGCGAGGTGGCATTGGATTTGTCTGACCAGAAGTTTGGACAAACGAGAGAGTAGTACTCCTCCTCGATGGCCCAACTGAGCGATTCAACGATGTATATATACACTATTCTGAATTGCTTAGTCGCACTCGCACGTAGCCAAGCTTCAGCGTTCTTACTGATACCATTTCAACCAGTACGGTTTTGCCTCCATTCAAATCTTTACAGGTATTCAGTCTCAGTGCAGTTACTCAGTTTTGTGTTCCTCTTGTGATCAGCAGTTTACACACCACAAGTATTTCTACTGGTCTGTGGGAATCCATGTTACGTGTTCGAACTTGATTTAGTGCAATATTGCTAGCACAATCGGAACATCACTTGTTCCCGCCAAACGTGTTGACATCGCGAACGAACAATCTACAAAGCACTTCGTATGCAACAGGCTTTACCGAACCGATTTAAGCGGTCTGGAAATTGGCGCAATGCTATTGGATAGTGAGAGGGGATCATTGTGTGGAAGTTCCTTTCAGTTGGTCAACATGCTAACCTGTAACGTCACTTGAGATGTCGCAGATCATTCTAAAGGCCTTGTTTTGTTTGTTGCATTTTCCCTAGCACGACACACACAAGTTGACTCTCGACCAGCAATTCGAGGAAGTGAGAGAAACCACGGTAATGAGTCACGTGATGAAATACGGAGACATGGTACGTACTTTGTCATGATATTCACATGAAGATTCACGTTTCTACATTCTACTGGCATGTCAAATTCAAAGTATCCGTTCATATAATTCATATGAACCGTATGATTCAGTGGTCTGCATGCACAGAAAATCGGGTGAAAGCAGATACTCCCTCAGTTCTCGCCATCATCATATTACGCATCTGCCGGCTGTTAGTCCACATAGCTATCCATCCAGTTTTCCGGTTCATGCTCTACTCCGTGGCGTACGCTATGCGGATCATTGTTAATCTTTTGGTTGTTCAACTACGGACGTTTGTGCAGGTTGTGTTGAATGGTATTTCGGTGAAACGCACTTACACTGTATTCATATGTTCTTCTTCGAATACACTTCCGTTTTCGTCAACCATGAGTAGATTCCAATTAAAACACAGTCAGTCGATACCCCACTAGACGATGGAATAGCCCACCTGAAAGTCTCGGACCAGGGTTAAAAATCTGTCCTGTGGACTGTGATAACGGAGTTTCGGCTGGCATACTCAAATCACGAAAGTGAAACTTAAACTTCACTCCGGTTAAGTTTTCCAACCACTGAAGATAGGAGGTTGTTGAGGGAGAGAGATTTGAGTTCAGGGTTATTGACATGGAGGCAGGCCGGAAAGTCATTTGTGGACGTGAAATTTTGTTAAATTTGGTGGGTTCATGCGTTAACCACTGCTCAGACATGTTTTATGTGACCAGACTTCATGATTGTTTGTCCGTTTGCAGTCGATGGGATCGCTGACTGTGGATAAATTTCAGGCACACGGTATGAAGGAGAACATGCCGGTTTCAGACAAAATGCATGTAAGTTTGTCACTGGAAACAAAATTCAGTAAGTTTGCATCCGGCTCGAACAGCAAATGCTCACGCGTGGTCATTGATTGAATTTCACAACCGATAGAAAACTATACTTTGCAAGCGATATAACTTCATGCGTTTTGCAAGTGTTCGTGTGGTATCCACCAGAAAACAAGTCACAATTCATGCTTCAACCAATTCATTGGATTACATACACTCACTAATTCATGCGATCCACGCTCCCTCTCGCAGTCCACAGTTGCCGACAGGAAGCCATCTAGCCGAGCACACCTTGCTGGACTGATGCGAACTATGATGGACGCTACAACAGAAGACGAACACGAATCGGCCAAGAGGCGATTACATCGCGCTATGCAGGTCAGTTCAATTTTGTGAGTATAATAACTTGTACTCCCATGATATGAGAACCGTTGATCACCAATCAGAACTCGTGCAAACAGAATTTGTTCCGCATATCCACATCGACAAACCTCACTGGACCGGGATTGTATTGAAACTCGAGTCCTAATCTGTCTGTTTGCTACGTGTGGTGTTCGTAGGTCTTTCCGAAGAACATGACATGGCGTTATGTGTGATTTTTCCAGGTACCATTGCACAGGAACTAGTGTCAATCCACGTGAGCAATTGCGAGGAACTCAGTTCACAGTAATCATGACACTGGTGCAATACAATGTTGCATGGTTGTTGTTCGGTAGCCGCCGCATTCCTACCAAACATATCAATTGCATTTGGCAGGAAGCCATATATGGTTCACGGGCTTCGCCCGAAATCCATGGACAATGACCTAACTAGCCTGTACGAATCCGTAGAGAAGTCGAGACAAACCGCTTACTTGTGACACTCAATAATCTTGCACGCCATCCACCTCTGCCCGGTTTCGAACCCGCTGATGATCGACACTGTTTTGTTTGTTCCTTTGTCACGGCGCTCGTTCAGATGGGTACCATCGTGGAACACACGTTCGATGACATTATCACGGAGGTGGAGAAACGACACGAACCAAGCGGGATCCAAATGGATAAGTTGGAACAGCTGAAGTGCTTCGAAGCTGTGTTCGAGGTGTTCAAGAGACATTGTTTCACGATTCAACAGGTAACCGATTAAAACACAAACGTTCACTTTGATTCATGTGACCAGTTGCAATCGATCAATTCGTCTGCTGTTTGACTACCGCCTGATACATGCCGACACTGTTGTTCGAGAATGGATGGTTGTGTAAATCTTACACTACTCCGGCCATCATAGTCAGTGACAGGCTCTCTTGAACTAGCATTTGCCCAGTTCACGTCTGTCATTGTCTATCAAACGAAACAATCTCCGGCCTCAAGTAACAGTTGGTTGTTTCATAATCTAATTGCAACGCACTATAGTTTGCGTGCTCACTTGCGAAATTAGGTGCACAAATTTCACTCGCATCTGGACCGTCGTATCTACCCGTGTATTCGTGTTGGATCGCATTGTTAAATTGTCTGCTCGTTTGTTCGTTGTTTGCAGTTCCGTCCACATACATACCTTGAGTGCGTCAAACATGAGCACACCGGAATCGGTCTAGAGTGATATGCTTTGCTAACGTTGTTCGGTTTCCTCATCCCATGAGCTGTGAGCGCCTTCAGCAATGCCGCTCAGCATACACATTGTTTTAGACAAACTACGGACGTCACGTTTTGCAAGAACGGTTCCCTATTGCTCATCAATATGCTTCGAGGCATACAGGATGATTGCTACAATCGTTGGCTTCTGTTGGCGACTGAACCAGGAACAGTGAGCAGGTTGTTAGGCCAAATATGATGTTTGCATTTCTGAGTGTGCGAAACAACCCATGAAGGTGAATCAAACTGCAAATATGCACATGCTTGAACCTGTGTATTGCAGAGGGTAATTATGAGCAGCGGAGGACGAGGAATTCTAACTTGCCCGAATCTGTTTTATTCCAGGTCCCTGAAGTGGCTCCACATGTCTCCAAATTGCACCAGCTGTGCAGGGCAGGCTACCAGGCAGAAGACTTGATAGATTCCGTGATGAACGTGTGTGCATGAACAAGGTATGCCGTTCCACACATGTAAGCCATTACAACTGGTGGCTGTATGATTTGCTCAGTAATAAACTCTGCATATCCAACCGATATTTTTGTTCTTCTGATTATACCGGTGCACAGTCAGTATTGGGAAATTTGCGTTGACATCAATAGTGAACTGTTGGAACTGTTGGCTGCTTCAAGAGCACTTCCAGAGAGACGGCTTGGAACACGCTCCCGATGAGAACTAATGAAAGCGAAACTCGGGCCTCGTAGTTCTTTCCGAAGGAGAGTGGCTGGGAAATCTACCTAAATATATGGGCTTACGGAGATTGCAATAAACAAATTTCGGTAGCCCGTGTTGTTCGATCAATTCAACCCATCACTAGATACACTTCTTTGTAAGTCATGCGTATCACTTTGTTGTCTAGTTCCACTTGCCTTACGTGTGTAATTTGCATGCTCAATGTCTGAGATCGATGCGATTAGACGAAATGACAGCTTGTCTTTTATTGTTCTGCTGAATATAATAACGAGGCAAACACGGCAATTTTTTCGGGGCACGAATGAAAACCTTGCTATTCCAGCACGTCCGGGACCACACGAGGTAGCTGGTGGTCCAAACGTCGTTTCGCTTTTCACCAACTAGGCTGACGTGGTGAGCAATCTGAATATCATAGCTCCACTTGATCGTAGTGATCACAAGATAATTGTATTCAACTATTTGCACTGAACTAGGTAATATGCCCTTCGAAATACATGTCTAAAGACCCATCACAAGGCCAATTGCTCGGGAGTGAACAAAGCTTAGCAAGATTGATTGATCTGACTTCACTACACTCGGTTTGTATGACCTCTGGCGGTTCGTTTTTAAGTAGGTCTTTGATGCCTCTGGAAACTATGCTTCAGTAAGGTATTTTCGATCTAACAGATAGCCAAGAATGCTTAAGCAGTAAAATCAAGCGTCTGATAACATTGGTAATTTCAAACGAGTACGTAACTTTCGGTTGAACATCAGCTCGTTTAAACTTCCCCGGTAGTTTCAGTTGGGGTCTTCCGATATGTGGAAAGGAATTTTTCCAGTTTTGTTTTCATCGGTGCTGGGAACTGTTTCTTTAGTTCACTTTTGGCTGTTTGCACTGCACGTTACGCTAGCCCGTTGGACGCTGGATGATAAGGTGCTGTCCCCACGTGTTGAATCCCAGTGTTTGTCATAAATTCTTAAGAATCCTTGCTGGTAACGTTGGTGCCATTGTCAGATACGATAGTCTGAGGAATACCGAATCTGCCGAAACAATTTCGTAAACGCGAAACGGTGATTTTTGATGTAGCATTTGCTATTTGATAAACTTCAATCCACTTCGAATAAGCATCGATAAGTATTAAACACATCTGCTCCATTAGGCTAAAATGTTTATCCGGCCATCTCCGAGGACTCACTGGAACAGGCGGAGCATTCCTCTGAGTAGTTTGACAGGTTTCAAAGCTACAAATCAATTCTTCTACATGCTTATCGAAGTTCAGCCACCATAAGTAATTTCTAGCTAAGGCTTTCATACGACAGACACCCGGATGACCGTTGTGTAACTCATTGAAGATATTTTTCGAAACTGAGGTGAAATGATGATCTCTGAGCGCCAAAGTAAGCAACCCTCTTCTAGGCTAACCTCCATGGGGCGACTGAAATAGGGTACTAGTTGGTCAAGGCTACTCGTTAGCCAGCCCTGAGAAACAAATCGTTTAACTTTGGACGGAAAGAAATTTTGCTCGCTTCCTCGAATGATCTTACTGGATACGGGGTGCTTGTAAGTGTACTGAATCAAATGATTTAGTTCAGTAAGCTTTCAGGAATTTTCCGAGGTGTCACTCAGGGGCAATCGACTGAGAGTTTCCGCCACCTGATTTGGTTCACCCAGAATATGGGAAATTTTGTAGATGTAAGCCGATAAAATAAGTGACCAGCGTTGCATTCGTGGCGGCGCCATCTGATTGGTTCTTTTCGTTTCTCCTAGTAGAGACGCCAGAGGCTTATGGCCTGTGTACATATCGGAGGTTCTTTCCAAAATATATTGGTGGAACATTTTCACTGCAAATATTACAGCCAGAGCCTTTTTGTCCAACTGCGCGTAGTTCTTTTCAGCAGGGGCTAAACTGCGAGAAGCAAACGCGATTGGCTTCTCAGTTG
Organism: Paragonimus westermani; assembly: GCA_008508345.1. Lineage (NCBI taxonomy): Eukaryota > Metazoa > Platyhelminthes > Trematoda > Plagiorchiida > Troglotrematidae > Paragonimus > Paragonimus westermani. The sequence goes on from QNGE01003556.1 coordinate 50,387, forward strand.
AATTCTCCATCCTGTGAATCAGTACAGCCCCGACATCCCATGGAGAGACGTCATGGCAAATGGCTATGGGTTTATTTGGGTTGTAATGAACCAGTAATCTAGATTAGCCTACCTCCTTCGTTATAGTGTTAAGTACCAATTGGTCCTTAGATGCCCAGTGACATTGAACTTCTTTTCTCAATAAATTGTGTAAGGGCGCCAAGACAGTTGATATGTTCGGAATGGAACAACTGTAATGAGTAAGCATACCAATGAAGAATTGTAACTCATCCAGGTTTCGGGGAACTGAGGTCTCCAAAATCGGTCTGATCTTTTCCCGTAGTAGATGTAATCTATCCTTGTCCAACAGGAAACGAAGATGATTAACATGATCGGTTAGGAATACACATTTTTCTCCTTCTAACTTTAGGCTGTTTTCCTGTAAACTCTGTGTCACCAACTCAAGTGCTCCCAGATGTTCTTTATCTGAACGTCCAGAAACAAGAATGTCATCTAAGTAAGCACGCACGCCGGGAACATCTATCATTAAGTTGTCAATAGTGCGTTGGAAAATTGTCGGAGCAGAGTGGATGCCGAACGGCAGGCGATTAGACTGAAATAATCCCACGTGTGTATTGATTGTTGTAAATTCCCTTGACTCTTGGTCAAGTTCGGTTTGTGAATATGCATGACTCAAGTCAAGTTTGGGAAATTTCTCACCACGGCACAGTGGAGCATATAAATCTATTTTGAGAATGGGGTAATGTTCTATGGTAGCGGCCTGGTTCACTGTCAATTTGTAATCTCCGCATATCCGAACGGAACCATCTTGTTTCAGCACTGGCAGAATAGGGGCACCCCACGTTGAATGTCGAACAAGAGTGATTATTCCCTGTTTCTGCAGACGTTCGAGTTCAGCCTCGACTTTTGTGCGGATGGAGAATGTCAATGTAAGAGCTTTATAACATTTAGCACGGGTATCCTGCTTCATTATACTAGTGGCCTGAAAATCCTCCAGTCTGCCCAGCTCGTTTTTCTCGAGTACAGACGAGAAGTTCTGCAGCATTCTCTAAAGTGATGGAGATGTTACTGAATGACTCTCTCCTTGTTGACTATTGACGGTCTCGAATTCGTCATCGGGGAGCGACATGGCTTCTGCAGGCGGTACATATGCGTTAAGAATTTGTTGATTGCTCGTAAAGTTTGAATGAAGGCTGCTAACGCAACACTGGCCAAAGCGTTTGACAGCGTTGCGCAGTCCATGTTGCTACAGAAACTCAATAGTTATGGCCTCAGCGAACGCTTGCTCACGTGGCATAAGGATTACCCGAATCAACATAGGCTTAACGTCGTGGTAAATTGAGAACTGTCAGAGTGGTTCCCAGCCTACAGGGGCGTTCAGCAAGGATCAATATTAGGATCCCTGTCGTTCACTGGTGTCGTTCTTAGATTAACCGGAGTGGTCAAATCACAGAGGTTGCTCTACGTGGCAAAATCTGGAGTGTCCAGAAGATATGATATATGTTGTATCTGTATTCGAGCCCCATCCTCTACATGCCTTACTGACAATAACAACGGTAGTGAGAACACACGACTCAGTAGAAGCGCATGGTATATTGTCGCATTTACAAGCATTCGGGTCATTTTAAAGAACATGGATGAATGAGCCGTTGGTCGTTGAAACCGCGACCAATCAGAACACAGTTCGAGCCTTGGCACGAGTGTGGGGCACACAGGCGGCCTTGACGCGTACACAACAATATAGATTTATATAAATGATATGTCTGATATCGTATAAATGGTCAAATATAAGCGATTTAAACAGTCTAAACCAGCGGTCTATAGGAAACAACTTGCTGTTCAATGTCGACGAATGCAGAGTCTTGTGCAGTCACCATCAAAATTCTGCTGACTGTTAGCTCAGCGTCAGCAATTCGCTCGTGTCAGTATGTGAACCAGAACTAGGAACCGTAGTAGAAGACGGTTTGAGTGTGTCTACATTTTGTGCGGCGGTGGCTGGAAAAACAGAAATAACCTGAAATTCTTAAAGAGAATTGGTGAAACATTCCACCTTGAGGTGTTTTCCGAAATATTCGCATCCTCAATGCGCCCACACCTACAGACGAACAAAACATACAGGATTGTCTTCATTTTCTTACAGAACATCTGGCATTTCTTGAAGGTGTCTAGAGACGGACAACTAGAAGAATTATGGGACTCAGGAAGTTCCGCCACAAGGAAGGACAGACAAAATCAGGTCACTTTCAATGGATTGCAGACAACTCGGAGGAGATCTGAGTCTTACCTACAAAGTACTCCACACTCCGGGTCATCCATTGGGAGATCTCATGCCAGTTCATAAGAATGGAGGTTTAAAGGGATCAGTCGTTGAGATTGATTTTTAGAATAGGCAAGTTACTTTGTAGACAGGATTGCTCCACAGTCAGAATCTGCTCTCATCGGAATGCATCGCTCAACATTGTGATTCATGGCTGAACTGGTTGAGTTCTAAAGTGTTACACGATCAGCGCATACCTGAGAGATGACCTACACTGCAATTTTTCCAACAGTTATTCTAACTCAGTTTCACAGGTAATTGATTGCGTGTCTGACGAAATATTGTGTCAGTGTGTTTAAGTGTACGTTGCCGAAATGATTGTAGCTAGCAGCATCATTGGATTCATCTTCGATCTAGTTCCATTCACCTCTCTTTACGTTCATATACCATCCAACAGAATTTTTCAGCGACCAGCACAGAAACCGGAACGCACAAGCAAAGACATTTCTCCCTCCAATCGCAATCTATGAACCCATGAGCCTACGAATCAGACCAAGCCACTGGTGCTCGACCCGGGTTGTGCTCGTCAGGATCGAAGTGTTGTTGTTGCGGTACTCTTCTGTGGGTGGCGGCGTGGCGATCGGGAGACTTTGCTGGCCTGTTTCCGATAGGATGTGTGAAAAAATTCTGATACTTATAGTTGCATATCATACCAGGGTTGTTAAGAAGATTCACACGTGATATGCTGTCAGACTGTTTGTTCGTATGCCATGTGACATCATGACACGAACGCGAAAATCGTACAATCCCGAGTTGCTCGCCCATTGAAGGCCGGCCTCTGACCTCCCTAACCACCCGTCTGTGTCGATGCCGCTCATAGTGCTCTACGAGACCACCTGCACATTCCGCCAAGTAGATATTCGGTCTCTGTTCTTAGTGTCATCTTTGTTTGAACGTCCTGGTGAATTTGTATTTTGAAAGAGCGACGTAGTGCTCGGTACACTGAAGCGTCGGTCCGTTCCTTGATTTTGTAGTTCCGGCTGATTGGTCATGCATTGACCAACTGCGCCCAACACTCTGACAGAGGGCGAACAATGTGCACTGAGCAGTCTTCAGAATGTTGGCAACATCATCATCGTACCATCCAAAAAAGGACACAAGACAGTCATCATGGACAAAAGCAGATTAGGTGGAGGAAGCAAAACAGCGGCTCAAAAACACGGTTACCTACCGCCTATTAAGTGCTGATCACACTACAAACTAGTCAACAGATCAATACCGGACTGAAGAACCTAAAAGTTGTACATGAGATTAGCAAACAGGAATGTCGGTAAATGCAGCCGGACCACCAGCAGTCCATAAGGATCGTATCCATCACTGTCAGTAACATTAATGTGTTATTTGCCTAGAAACCTATTCGGGTGAACAAGAGACCTGACAGAAGGATCAGAACATACGTCAACAGTGCTCAACAGTTCCTGCGGAAACTGAGAAGTACCAGGAAAGCGGGAGACGATATAATGAGTTCGTTTGATGTCACACTGTTGTTCACATCCACCGACCTCAACCAGGCTAAATGAATTCTGCGAAAACTTCCAGAGAACAAACTCCGACCGGGTGTATTTCTCAAATCCGAATGCACATGCGCTCTCATGGGGCTATGTTTATCCGCATACTTCAGGTTCAGTAAAATTGAAGGAAGTCTAGTGGGTTCGGTCATGTTCGCAGTCATCGCCGAGTTCGTCATGCAGATGTTGCCCAGTATCGCACTGGCCAACATCAAACAAACTTCTTAGGTACAATACCTAAATGACACACCCCTAACCAGTAAACACTCAGGAGTAGTTGACACACAGAAGAGACGATGAATCAACCTGATCATTGCTCACAAGCGAGGGTGGTTGAGCTTTCAGATGTGGTAATTCGGTCGTGTCTAATGTGAGGTGAATGGTGCAGTGAATAACACGGTTGCCTCATGATTGGAATGGCCGGAATTTAAATCCAGGCCGTGGCAAGCATATGCACTACTGATGAGCTCTAATGAGAGCGAAACTCAAGTCTAGTGCTTCTTTTCGAAAGAGGCTGGCTGGAAAGTCTATCTGAATGCGAACGCTGCGATCAAGTGTGAGTGATGGTCAACTTGAAAATAAACCAAATCCCAGACTACTCATTAGAATTCAGTTTGTTCGTGAAACAATCACACTAGTGTCTATCCTTTGGTTTCGTATATTCTAGGCGTCCACAAGCCTCATGTCTAGTTTTTGCACCTATCTTATTCTTTGAGTTGTTCACATGGGTCCCTGGAATCGGGCAATCCCCCAAATTTCAGATGAACTTACAACAGGCTGCTTGCCTTGCTGCTCACCGACAAACCTTCGAATGCAGTTGTTGAGGACTCGTAAAATTCGCATGACAGGTGTACGATTTCAGTAACGACTGCTACCAATGGTATATATGATTTGGCCATAATTAGAACAGAACTTGACACGTACTTAACGATGAAGTGGTGCAACTGTTCGTCCAATGTCAGCGCTGAAGTTTATGGAAGCATCGGTTTGGTTTGCTTCCCAACCGACCATTGTGCTCTTGTTAAGTTGATTAGTGCGTGGAATAGTTTGTCACCAGAGTAACGCTCTGTACTGAGCAACTTGGTAGAAATGAGCCTTCCATGGCTGTGGTCAGGTATCACATAGCAGTGGAATGCTGCCGTATATTTGGAACAACCTCGGCAAGTTTGCGCACTGACCGGAGAGCGAATCAAGGAAACCAGTTGAGAGCTGTCAGTGAGCACTTGCAACACGCTGTCCTGGATTGTCACAATCAGATTCAGACCCTCCAAGTGAACGACCTACAAATGATCATTGACTCCTAGATTGTTTCTTACCCAAGTTTCGGCTGACTGCCATTGCCTCTGCTAGCGTGCCATTGAACTGGGGCACAACAGCAAATGCTGGAAGACTGTCTTAAAAGGTTCATGGCTTGGTTTCCCATCTGAGTTCAAGCGGCTACCACGTAGTAATTTTGTTTATATCGTTGTGCGATTTCATATCCTTGTGTGAGAACTGTTAACAGATACCGAGTGCCCCTGGACGGTATACTACCATTTTGGAGATTGTGACTGTGAGTAGGTGTCACCAAAAGATACGTTCAGTCAGGTTTTCGGGTTGTGATAGACCGAAGCGAAGCAGTTAGCTTATGGCGAATCAGGTTCTCGAGTATCTCTGATTCTAATGGTTTGGTGTATCTTGACCGATAAATCACAAAAAATACTTCGTGTGCAAATTGAGATTCGGAATACCGGTGTTAACATCACACGGTTATGAGGTCGGGGACTTGCAGTAAAATCATTACACTGCTATTATAAACATGGACCAAAACTTCACTCAAGAAATGATGGAATGCTGAGACAAATTTCAATATTCGGGGTGATAACACAGATGACGATGAACCAGTCACCGTCGTGAGATAATGCATCCCCAGAACCATAGTGAGTGGCGAAATTCTCGAATCTCGTTACTAATCAAATGCTGACCAACAAGTCTACTTTCTGAGAGGCTAATATACATTTCGTACCAAAATTACTTGCTCCACTGATCTCACTCGACGTGGTCGCGTATACGATGTTGTTCAGCTTCTCAACCCACAATATCCAGGTCTTACGGGACACCGGGCATTCGGTGGAGGCAACAAGTTCATCTCATGAAACAATAGAGTAAACTCTGCGTTTTTGTTCCCCCTACCACATTAAAGATTTGCGCAGTCTATCTGATCACACTCATGTAACTGGAGAGAACCCTTATAAACAAGCAGACTGCGGCTCCACTGTTCAGCTTAGTCAATGATACCTCGCATCAAGATGGCCCCTTATTCTGCCACACATTTCGGAAATGAAGACCTCACAGGTTGCAAGTGTGGAGTTCGTGAGTACGCTGTCTAGCACGACATGACGCACTGTATATTTCAATCCTTCATCCGCATGATTTGTCGGCTTGACCGAACGATCCCACTAACCTCTGTTATCAGTGATTAATGCTCCAGTACGATGATACATCGACTTAATTCTGCAAAATTGGCAAAATGCTACCTTTCTCCAAACTGACTTAGGTGCCAGCAAGGTTAATGTTTATCTGATGATAGATACCAATCCATCATATCAGGGGCACTCAACCAAAAATTCCATATGGTTCCAACGGTGTGTTTGCTCGCGGACGATTGTTGAGCCTGGTTACGATCTACCAAGTGACGATATATGTGCAGCGACTTCGGACACACTCGAAGGTTTGCCGTAATTGCTTAGAGGATCAACGTTTTTGGTTAATGGGTGGGGTTTGGAGGTTCTTTTGCACTCGCCTAGGAAAAAACGTCTCAGGACCGAAAGTATACTCCTACATCGAACGATGAAATGTGCCTGGTTGTTGATGCAAAAACGAATGTGGTATTCTACGTTTATCACATGAAACTAAGAACATCATCTGAAACCGAATCCGCACGAACCATCAAGTGTCGATCTAAAACTGATCTAAGAAATTACAGTTCTCATTCCCGACATTCAACACTTGCAGTCCAGCATCCCTCAGTTTCAGCGATATCAGTGCTCTCGTAGACCATCATCTGATCGTATTTGCTATCAGCGCTACAGATCACTTATCTGCATCCGCAACTAGCATGGGTGTGATTGGTAAAACACAACGTATTCAGTAGAGATGTTGTTACTGTCCGAAAATAGGACCCACATCCTGAACTAAGTACGTGTTTAGCACCGGCAATGTCTGCCATCGTGACCGGTTTGGAATTGCCCGGTTGCTTTCTAGCCATGAGGTGGTAGCCCGAATATCTGCTCCAATTAACCGAGTGCTTTCCATGCCAGATCCAATATAACTATCATAAAATCATATGAATTGTTTGAATCTATGAGTGAGTACAGTTTTTCACAGTTTCGCGAATTTGCAACCCACATCCACCCACGAGTAGGAAAACGTGTACAAAGGTAGCGCATCACGCATTCGTTCTACGTCTGCTCTCTCAGCGTTGAGCACAAGCTGAAACCATTGCACACCAATAAAAAAATGATTCACGTGCAAAATCACCTTTGAACAAGAGGCACAGAAAGTACTAGTTCGAATGTTACTTTGGTCTGTTTGGTCGTTCGGACTATAAATTGGAACGTTCTGATTACCGGGCCATCTAACCGCACCGATATGCTGAGAGTTTCAGCAAGTGCTATTGCAGTCATTTGCCTCGTTGGCCTGACTCAGGCTTCGAACTCGCAATCGGCCATATTCAATAGTGATCCGAAGAAAAATTGGGCTGTTCTGGTGGCCGGGTCAGACGGATGGTGGAATTATCGACACCAGGTGGGTTTACTCTGTTCTCAACATAACGTCATTCTCTAACCAGTCGGACGTCTGCCATGCGTACCAACTTCTGACGGGTCTTGGTATTCCGAGAGAGAACATTATCACATTCATGTACGATGATATCGCGAACAATAGGAAGTAAGTTGAACATGTTGTATTCAATGGTACCACATCTGCCTCGCATTCTGTGGACACCGATTATCCACTTCATTCAACCTTGCTTTCTTATACTTGTTCTCATAACATTGTGCTACATCGTGCTCTCTACAACCTCGTTAACAGTGACCGATGCACATTGAGTCGCATATATCCGAATCGGGAGTTCCTATCAACGGTTTAGATATAGGTGGTGGTCGTTCAGCTGAGGCGACGCG
>QNGE01003557.1:0-30589 GCA_008508345.1 Paragonimus westermani
TAGCACTGAGGCCATCTGTCCGGGTCGGGATCTCGTAGCTATGTTCACATGCTGTGTTGGTGTGAATCTGTTGACTAGGTCGAACAGCTTATGGTCAAATCCTCTGCCATTAACAGATCCCGATGACCAGTTAATTTCAGGAGCATTAAAGTCTCCCAAAATGAGCAGGCGATGGCCTGATCGACAAGCCGACTGAAGTGATTCTAGTATCACTTCGTCTTCCTTTAATGTTGCGCCCGGACTGCGGTACACCCCGAAAACCAGCAGAAAGTCAATCACAGAAACGGCACACACTATGTCCAACGTGTGCAGAACAAAACACAATGTCTGTCTCGAAAGAAGGGAGAATAATCACGCGCGTCAACAGGAAACGTGCATTAACAACAACATAGATACCAAGATAGATGGTTCTACAATGCGTCCTTGTCCATATATATATAGCCACCAACGCGCTTTCCTTTCATACCCGGGAGAAATAATTAGGACGGTTGTAGTGGCATGTAGTGCTCCGCCATTTTGTTTTGCCACACACTCCCCTCCACTTCTTTTCAGGGCCTCGAACACGTGGGTTGGCTGCGTCCATGCGACGAGCTGGGGACAGTGACCAACCAGAATCCGAAGTGGGCGGTCAGCGAGCGTGAGGCCACGTCTGATTTGTGGGAACTGCCGGACCGTGGGACCTCTTATATATATATATATATATATATATAATATATATATATATATATATATATATATATATATATAAGGTCCCATGGTCCCATGGTGTAGACGGGAAGGAGTTGCGCTCTGAGGAATTGTGTAACACGTACATAGTACTACCGGAATTCGAGGGGGAAAATTCCGGGTTGTGCAGTGTACGAACAGTGCTACCTGTTTTGTGTGCACTGTACTAGGATGAGCAGGCGAACGGGAAGTGTGAATCACAGGTGAGTATTTTGTTTTCTGCATGGTGGTATGTTGTTACGTGTTTCAGGATTGGCAATGTCCGTCGGTTATTCACGTCTCGTACAAGGAAGGCGGTTCGTGTATATCACACAGCCACTTGGTTCACAATCACCAGGTAATATCGGTCGACCCGGGAGTATATCCCGCCAACCGCAGGCTAGAAAGTACGGCGGAGGAAGCTGTATGTGGGTTGTTGGATAGTTTCCACAGAACCCAAGAAGTCATCAATTACGTTAGGTGTGAGTATGATATGAAGATGGATCGTAGTAATGTGAGTTCGTTAAGACGTAGGAAGCGATTGCGGGGTCATCCGGATTGCGATCTAGAGAGCATACGGAAGACGCTAGATCCCATAAGATCTATGTATTTGAAAACCGACGATGAGGACAGCATGTTGGTTTCGTGGTTTACGACCGGAAGGCTTCAAGAACTGTGAGTAAAGTATGGGAGTGGTGTCATGGCGAACTCCACAGCTGAGTGCAACAACGGAGCTTACCATTTATAGCGCGTTGTTGTCACGGATTTTGATGGTAAAGGTAAGAGCGTTTCTCATAGTTTTTCCTCAGTGGAAGTTTGTTATGTTACAAGGTTATGTGTGACAGCTTTAGGCAGCTGATGGCAACAAGGGATGTGAGGACAATTGTGATAGATATGTTCCCGGCACAGCTGGAATGTTTGAAAAAAGATTTTCATAATGCTATGTAGATAACTAGAAGGAATATCTCCATGGGAGAGTAACTTTTTCGCTGAAGAAATGAGTGATCTGTTGTACTCCAAATATGAGGAGGAGTTCAGCGGGATAAGTAGCAGCATTTGCAGTCATTACAGGGAGCTCGGTGAGTATTTGGAAACTCGTCTGCTGCCTGTGAAAGAGCACTGGGCCGCGTATGCAAGACGTGGCAATGTGCATTACGGGAACGGGACTACTAATAGGGTGGAGGTAAATAATGAATATATCATGGATAATCTTTCACCTCGATCTACGTTGTACGACTACGTATGGGAGATACTGAGTCCAAATGAGTACTTGGAAATGAAATTCCGATGGATTGTTACGATGCCGCTAGTGAAGGGTGGACGTTGTGTGTGAAACGGTCGGCGTGCTTGCATTGGAACAAATTACCCCGTATGCATTAAAGATATCTGGGGACAACCTGAAGAAGGCTGTTTGCGTGTCGGATATTCAACCGGGCAAAACAGTGTTTGCTGATGAGCATATTGTCAGCATTGATGGTCATGGATCCTGTGCGTGTTCCTTCTGCAGTAATTGGGAACTCCCATGCAAACACCTAGTTGGTGCTGTGTAATGACCTAATCGATGCCAGCAATGTGTTGCGAAACAGTAGGTGGTTATTGCCGGACTATTCACAAGCTGCTCAGCTGACGGTGCACGCTCGGGATGTTTTATTAAGGGAAAGGTGAACAGTTAGACATGCAAAGTGATAGAGACTAGAAACCTTAATTCGACTATTTGTGAGGTAGTCAGCAGCATGTCAAGTGAGAGTTATGAGTAGGCCGTGATAGCGTTGAAACATTTTTTGGATATAGCTACATCAGTCGAAAAGGTGTTCATAGGGTCGTGTGCAGGCTTTGATCACTAGGTTGGAAGGTAAAGATGCTCTCAGCCGGAGCTGTGCCAGCCATCCACATCCAGTTCCCAATGGAGACAACGGGAGCAATCTATGCAGCAAACGTCTTTAACAGTAGGCTTTGGAAACCAGCCAACAATGATGAACTACACAGAGTTCGCTAGGAGTGTCCGGTTACGTCACATTCGCAACAACTCGCCCAAGTATGTCACAAACAAGAGTAAGGGTGGCGTTCGTAGAAAGCACATTCCTCCCGTGGACGACCAGCATTGTCCGAGATGTGGCCGAGAGGATTTGGAGGATGGGGACTCAACCGACGGGATCCGGTGTGATTGCTGTTGCCGTTGATGGCATCAGCGGTGTGCCGGACACCTGAATGTCGCTAACACTCTAGTGTCGCTCCTGCTAATGAGTTACACGTTTTCAGCTTCACCGCTTGCACGTCTTGCTCTCATTTGTACCCTCACCATATCATCCTTATCCGCATTGCTTGCTTGCATTAGCCTCTTCATTCCATGCATTTTAACCTACCTCATTTGTTTATTCCGTTTTTCTCCACCCACCCCGTTTTCAGTACTCATCAGTTTCGTTGTTACGCTGCAGGGTGGGCGGGGCTGTTGCATGACCCAACACTTCCGCAAAGCGGTGCGGCAGTATCGATCATCTCCAAAATGGACTAACGGGGCTCTGGTGCTCAATTGGATGATCTCTGTATAGTGAAAAGCTGCACAATATATTTCCGTCATAATTACGTATCTCCGCCCTTTGCAATGTAATAGGTGTGGGTGCGCTTGGTGAAACAGGAACGATTGCCGTAACTCAAGATGCATGACCACCATGCGATGATATTGCGGCTGTGAAGGTACACTTGAGGTCCGATGTGGGCCACTCCATACGGGTGCAATTTATGGCGAACGTATAATTCTCGTTGATAACCTGTAAGCAAGTGTGATGCAGCGAATCGATGTATCACTGGTCATCGTTATACTACTGTGTGTTCATCTTAAGCTCCTATCGTTACGTCCTTTGGGAAAATCAGAAAAACCCTATAGCGAACTCCGTTCGCGCGGCTTACCTAAGGATCCCGTATACATGTGGGCGTAGGTTTATTGTACATGGTCGCGTGTGGTCCTTAGAGCGTGGGCTTACATCACGTGATCCATGACACTTTCTTAGCGTCAGGTGCGTCTACCCAGGAATCATGCGTATTGTTCTGGACGGTTAACAGTCAACTGCCAGTTCACTGGTTGCTGTCTGCAACGTTGCGTGAGGTGATATTTAGGGACACCAAATGTAGCCAGGACCATGGGATTCCGTAAGGATCACAAACTCAAGTTTGTACTACGGTGTGTAGTTTGGGCAGTATAAGGCAAACACCAGATTACTGCAGGTTGTACGCACTTGATTAACATTCGTTACGGTGTATCTGAACTCGTATGCCTTGCGTATTTCACTGGATCCGTATGCTCTAACCACGTAGCCGTATCCAGCCTCCAACACACGTGTTGTCCTGTTCGCCTGCTTCCCATGCATGACTCCTCGTGTGCTTTCTGCAGCATGCCCGATGGAAAGCCACCATCCCTAGGATCTCTGATACCCAGAACAGAGTGAGATCACTTACGTGGTGGAGTTCCTACATCAAACATATTCGAACAACAAAGAAACCTTGGAATCCGATCTGCTATGTTCTCCCAGTCGTTGTTATTTGCTGCTGTCAATACATGTTCAACGAGGCTCACCCTAACGAAGAGGCCAGGCCTACGTGAAAGCGACCAGGTGGGGTTGGGTGTCATCATGAAGCTGCTTAAATACGAGTAATTTCTCCAACAGACTCAGAAAGTTCATATACATGTATTTAATACATACTTCTTCGTTGGATTTCGCAACATAGGAGAAAGCAAAATGCGAGGAGGAGGCTGGGAAACAACGTCCACAATTGTGGACGGTGGCGGGGCTGGACTCTCTCCGTTCTTCCTAGCTGTTCCAACAGCCCTCCTTTCAGGCTGAGGACGCGACACCACCACTCGTTGTGGTGCGAACGTGACCAGTCAGCGGCGGAGATGTGCCCTGGCAGCAGCTCTTGCAGATAACAATGGCAGGTGAAGAGACTATCTGTTCGTACTGGTATACGTTGAGGCCGGTGGGCTTGTACTGATAACACTTCCGCTACTCGTGGCTCTGCATTACGTTTTGTATGAACATTTTTTTTACCCAGACCAACTGCAAACGCTCGGTGCCTCACACGGTGTCCACTGTGTCCCATCGCTGCCACATCGGACACGGGACATCGTCGATAAGGACAACCAATATACCACGTGGAACGGTTAGTTGTCTGTAAATCGGAAAAAGACGAACACTGTAAAACGCGAAAAATCAGATAAAATATAACAACATTAATTTAGTACGTAGCGATTTGGTATGGCACTCGATAATGACTAACGGTAATCATATGCAACTTTCCATGCACTGGGCGGAAATATGAGCAGACGCTGACAATTGTTTCGATGTCGCCAGCGAGAACGTTTGATTCATATTCCAAGCTACCTACACGACGAAACGTAGCCATAGTCACGAGTACCGGATCACTGTCAACGGAAGGGGGACAGTACAGGAGGCATCATTGCACCGACCTGTAATGTTCCATTGTTTGAGTCAGTGGTCTCTAGGCATGACTTGCCTTCAGAGTATGTACTACAAACTTCCAGAAGACTCCTCCAATAGACCCACAGCCACTGTAGAAGAAACACCCACTCAAAACAGAACACCCAATTATACTGTGGCCATGTGCTATTCGCAAACAGCTCCTCAAAGCAAAATAACGCACACCCAGACCAATCAAACAGAACTTCCGAGCACCACATTTAAACACCCCGCCTTCTTTGACGATAGGAACCAGCATCCATCCTACACACCAGCTGTGACATGCGGGCCAACCGACTCTACTTTGAATGCCCGTGACTTCGTGGACCAATCTTCGGGCAACGTGGACGCACCAGGGGACAGTGTTCTTCCGAAGTATGGGTTCGAACAACAGTTCTGAAAAGATAAATAATACCAACAAACATGAGCTGAAGGCCCAGTAAGCCATGCTCACGACTTACACAAACGTAAGCTAAAACGGCACCTACAACACAGCAGCACGACCAGTCATACACTAAAATCAATTCGTGCGCGCTCGCTGGTTTTGGTTGCGCGTTACAAAGCTGACTCCCAAATCAGCCGCGTGTTGAAGCCATACGCGAGCAAACAAATCCCGCCAACCGCACGTACTATCGGTAGATCACACATTGCATACATAATCCAGCTTGCATCCGCTCTACTCCTATACAGCCAAAAAACATTTCTCCCATGTCGAGCGTTTATACGAAACCCATGCCAACTTCAAGAAAACCATCACATATACGCAGCAATCTGCAGCCACATTTCAAGTGAGCACAAACAAAACTTTCGACCAATCACGTTCACCTTTAGAGCCGATGACCACCTACTGGCATGAAAGGGAACCGGTTTCCTTGTAATTTCCAATGGGTCAGACACCAGCGACAAAACACACCATTTTCAACGTTCGTAATCGAAGCACAATAGGGTCTACCTCAGACAAAAAGAGAAAAGTCACAGTGCGACGAGGAAGGTGTATTCACACAACACAGATACCGAAGGAGGCCATTTTTACACTGTCCTTGTCCATATATATAGGGGACCCTACCGTCCGGGAACAAACCACCAATCAGGAATTGCCCCATGTTCACTGATCGCTGACCTCAGCCTCCGGTTGGCCAACTTCTCCAGCCCGGTCCACGGACGCGGCAAGTCCGCGTTTTTGAGGACCTGAAAGGAAACGGAAGGGAGTGTATGGGGTGAAAGAAAAAGAGCGGCGCACTGCGTGCTATTACATCCTTCCAACATGGAAAGCCCGCTACTTGGGTAGTGTCTTCAAAGGTGAACTGGTGGAACGCGACACCTCCGTAAGTTAATCCCTTACCTCCGTCTTACGACCAGCATCATCAAAGGGGAGATGTTAAATTCAGGATACACCTGATCGGGAGAAAATGATTCTACTGTAAGAATTCAGACATCCCTGGTTGTTATAGAAATATGCACCGGCGCGTTATTCCGACGATTCTTCGTGCTCACGTGGCCACAAACAATGATTTTTCATGGACGCCGATCGGATTCTTGCTTAAAGTGGCAAAATACCTGGTGGTTAAACATATTGCTTATTCGGATTCCGCTTTCAATTCAATTCAGTTCACAGCACAAATGACGCAGCTTCGCTACAACAGAGGAAATTTCCTCCTGAAGGGGCATCAAATGAAGTATACGCCTACAGAGCTGTTTTCGCAACTCGTGAGAAACCGCAAGCGCGTAAGAACACTCCAGCGTGTCACTGAAGACGTGCGTTATGATAAATGTCCTTGAACATATAGTTTCACGTCAATTATTGGGGTTCACGTCGTATACCTCTTGATACGGCGCGTAATTCTAATACAAGCGTTCGACTGTCGTTCGTTGTGTTCTGCTCAATTCGGATAGACCGACTACTGGTCTAGCGTTGAGCTGTATCTATTTGCAAAATATCACATTGGCGTCGCGGCGGTCTTCAATAACAATGAATTCTACGCTCTTCGAAACTGTGGGCATTCATTCATCCCCTCGTGATATTGAGGATTATTTTGAATGATTTGAACTATGGTTTGAGACCTTATCCAGCCTAAATTAGAAGAAAAAAATCAGCCTTCTTTCTCTCAAGAGTAGGAAAAGATGCCTATCGTCTCCAGAAGAATTTGTCTTATCCATATTCGCTGAGAGATCTCACATGTGGGTGCATAAATAAAACACTGCTCAGTCATGTCACCCCTGTGAAGTTTGAGGTCGCCGAACGAGTCAAATTCAATATCATGAAGCGCCAAGCGAACCAGTCTGTCCGTGGCTTCATTCTCCACATACAGACTTAGGCAGCACGGTGTGTTTTCGGTGATCAATTGGGGGTCCAACTTCCTGACCGTCTCATCGCCGACATTGGTGCACCGGATCTACACAGACAACTACTGCTACTTCCAAAACCTACGTATCAAAATACAGAAGTCGTCTGTGAACAGTACGAAGATGTTGATAATACAGTCCATAATGGGAGTTCTAATGAGACTCCGGTCTTGTTTAGACTGGTGAAAAAGCGACCTATAGAACACAGTACTCTGCGGTTATTCATTTCAGCTCCTGAGTGAGTGTTGGCTGGGACACCTGACGTTGAAGGCTGTCAGGCTTTTATTGTTGTGTATCGGCATGAGGAGAAGGGTCTTACACATTGTTGATGGAACGCTCGAAGAAACACTCGTGGACCTTGTCGGCAGTCTCTGTTAACTTTTCTAATAGTGTATCGGGTTCCTGTACTGACAAAATGACTAAAGTGTTGAGCGGGAGGCATTTGGTCTACATTTGCTTGAAGATAGAATCACCTATATAGTTATCACCTACGAGGATATCGTGTGGCGGAGCAACTGAGATGGGGTGCGATCACCCAACTCGATACCGGAGAGTAATAGTTGGCTCTTGACCTCATCTGACGCCGTGGTACGCTTCAACACAGCAGCTTTGATTTTATCGTATGGGGACTCATTTGGCATGGGGTCAAGTATATCAGTTTTTCTTAACAACCGCGTGGCCACATAGGAGAACATGGTGAATTGTGAAGTATTCTTATAAAATCGAAAAAATGCTCCCACCTGAGTGAACCAAACGCGGGGATTTGAAATACCAAGTGCAGGTAATTTGAGGTTAATAGCGTTTACTGAATCAGAAAGCATTGCAAAATATTGGGAGTCCCGAGCTTACAGATAACGGAACCAAAAAAGATGTAAATGTACAATAAAGAATATGTCAAAAATTCCGGGCTCACCAAACTATCAAAATATTGGATATTGAACACGGAACCTAATTGTGATGGAAACAAAACGGACCTACTCATAATAATGATAATAATAATAAATATTTCTCAACGCATATGTTAGAAGCACGCTGGGTTATGCGCGATCACTGCAGATGGTTACAAAACACACAAAAAAGAATAATTATTTAGTAGCAAAACGTGGAGCTTTCCGTCAAGAAGAACGTCGTCAAAAGGCAAATGAATGTCGTTTATGAACAGGAGATAGTTCGGTCGCTTCACAGATTTAGTCTCAAACAAATGAAATGGTACACTAGTATACTCTCTATAGGGTCGTGGGGTGGACAATTTTTTAAATATTTCAAGGTCATGCCAAGAAGAATGCCAAAACGCATCTTTGGAGTGTTTTGCCATGGGGGGGGGGTAAAACTGGAAAATGTCAGCATAGGTCGGCTTCGGCGAGGAATGGCGGAAACTCCCAAAATCCAACGAACGATCGGGCAGCTTCCAACGCAGGATTTCGTCGGTTCCCCAAAAATCGGGAAGGAGAATTTAATTCCACACGTTAGGTGAGAAAATGTGGGGTTATAACATTTACTATGACAAACAATGTGCTGGTGGAAGTTTTTGAGAAAGAACTCATACGATATCATTATGTTTGCTATGATTATTGGAATGTATAACACTATCTACTGATGCGGTATTTTGTTATGTACTCGGGATTTATTCGGGCATACGGAGAATCGAGTCGACGGTTTGGGGAGCCGCGTGAAGTGAGCGTCAGATAACTAAAGCTTAAATGACGTCGTTCTGCTGGACTTGTTATTGAACACCGCATTCACATGTCAAAGGTCGTTGGGGTGGTCATCCACGTAATGCGCATCTGACAGCTGAATGTTTCTCGGAACGCACTCGAAAAGGTCATCAGATGATACAGAGAGTTTGAAGATTGACATTGTGTTTGTTAACGTAAGATGGCTGTCCAGACCCTTCTTAAAACGCTGAATGTTGTTGCTGGCTCTGACTTCATTTGGAAGTTCATTCCAAATGTAGGAATACTTTACAAGGAATACGTTTGCACTTATATTTTCCCGGAATATCAGGGTTGAAAAGGAGGAACTCCCTTTTCTTAGACTATATGGAGGGCTGTTTTGTAGGTGGACGGTGAACGCTGTGGTAATCACATCCGAATGTATGAGTTTATACAGAAGCGTCAGGTTCAACTTCAGTCTACGCAGCCAAAGTGGATCAATACCAAGTTTTTTCACAGCGCTGTCTGTGGGTGAACGAAAAAGAATATCCTAATAAGCTTTTGGTAAAGGATCGTTGAAGGTTTTCTAACACAAACCTATCAGATTTGTGTGGATGACAGTGGATGAAAGTGCAATACTCGAGTTGACGCCGAGCATACATTTTGTAGAGCGTCAGCTTCGCAGCTGGTAGACCGAGCGTCTTTTTGATGCAGTCTATTGTTCTTCTAGTTTCTGCCACCTGGAAGCACACTTGTTCAGAGAAATTGAAGGAGTTTGAGTACCGTATTCCTAGGTCTATGACCGAAGTGGCTGTATCTAGTGAGAGGAAGCCTTGAAGTAATTTCAACCACAAGTGGTGATGTTCGATTTGTTCGCCGAAAACGATATTAGCCGTGTTCTGTACCACAACTGCAAGGACGCTAGGTCCTGTCATATATTTTGTAGACAGGAATTGATGTTACTGCCCTGGCACAAAGTAGAAACGATTTCGAAATCATCGGCAGACAGAAAGGGCTTGCCATGTGTAATAATGTCGCAGAAGTCATTTATGTACATTGAGAAGAGTAACGGACCCAGAACGCTTCCTTGGACCACCCCACTAGTTACTGGTTTTGGTGTTGAACAGTGCTTTCCTATTTTGACTGTTTGAGTGCGACCTTCGAGGTATGACGACAGTTAGCCTTACAAGGGATCTTGTATGCCAAAAGGTGCTATTTTGATCAAGAGGCGCTCATGAGACACACGATCAAATGCCTTTTTTATGTCCGAGAATATGATAATTACCGCACTTCCATCATTGACGGACGTCGATATATGGTGTAAGAATTCCAGCTGACATGTCATGCAAGAGCGTTTACTAAGGTAACCTTGCTGTGAGGGGTTTATAAGGTTTTGTGTCCTCAAGAACTCGACTATGCGCACCTTTGTTATTCTTTCAAAGATTCTCGTGCAGATTGAATTGTGGTTGATAGGACGATAATTACTAACGTCCTGCCTTGGACCACTCTTTTGGCGAAGCATAATGATTGAGGTTTTCCACTGAGGAGGGGAAGTGCTGGATACATGTCATAGGTTGAACAGATTGAGTAAGAGGATGGGTATATCCTCACTTGCCTGCTCGACGACCATTGGTGGGATACCATCTGGTCCAGGATGGATTGAGGGCCTAATGCTAGCTAACTGTGAACGAACACTTCGAACATCGTTTGGAACATCACTCAAAACATTATCTGTTTTCAACGGGATATGAGCAGGAAATGAGGTTCTTTCTATGCTGAACGAGGCAGCGGAATGTGAGTTAATGGTTTCGCACATTGATACAGGGTCATCGACAACCGTTTTGTCTTTGAGAGTAATAATTCTTATAACAGTGTCCCTCATGGAAATTCTCCGTCTCATAAGTTGCACTAGTTTCGTGCATCTCTGTTGACTACTGAGCGCGAGTTTCTCTTCGTTTATTTGACGGAGTTGCGTCTGAAGTTCTATATGTTTAAACCGTTCGCTCATTTACATCACCACAGAAAAGTCTAGTGTTCTTCCATACCTCGACTTGAGCATTTTCAGTTTGTCGGTCTCTTTCGCAATAAGGATTTTATCTTGTACA
This sequence comes from Paragonimus westermani, assembly GCA_008508345.1. Lineage (NCBI taxonomy): Eukaryota > Metazoa > Platyhelminthes > Trematoda > Plagiorchiida > Troglotrematidae > Paragonimus > Paragonimus westermani. The sequence continues at coordinate 11,278 of QNGE01003557.1, forward strand.
TACGAGCCGACACGTTTTGATTTAATGGGGGTCTAGACGTCGGTGCAAAACGTTAGATGTCTGATAAATTCTGCGGTCGATATGCTTGGGTCTGATGTGCGAAAGAAGGTATTCCAATTAAAGAGTCTTAGTGGGGATAAGAAAGCATTCCAATCAATGAATTTGATCGGACGGTAAAATACAACTGTCTGTTTGATGGCTATACTGAAATTAAACAGACATTTGACGACATTATGGTCGCTTCCAGGGAATTGTTGTAGAACAGATACCTCTACAGACGAAATACCTATGGTAAATAAGAGATCCAAAATATGCCCCTTTCTGGTGGGCATTAGGACATGTTGGTTCCAACCGTTCAGCTGAATGCATGTAGGGAATTCGGCCTGTTTTGTTGGAGCAGAGAATGAGGTCCAGGAGATATTAGGCATGTTAGGGTCACCGCTTACTAGTTTGTGTTCACAAGGCATGTTGGACACATGATTCATTATCTCCACAAGTTCAGTTAAATCATTGCTCGCAGCATTTGGCGGTCTGTAGATGCATCCTCTAAGTAGCTCGCGAGAACAAATAGAGACCATTAGCCACCACGAGTCCTCGAGTTCATGAGGTATAGACTCTTCAAGTGTAACTGCGGAAAATTGTCCTTTCAGGTAAATGATGCATCCACCTCCTCGTCCTGTGAGATGATCTCTACGAAACATGTGATATCCTACGATGCTCATCTGACTGTCACGGATGTCAGGAGAGCACCATGTCTCAGTTACGAGAACGATGTGAGGATTAGATAAAAGGACAAAGGTTTGAAAATGTGCATCTTACTAACCGACGATCCTGCGTTCATTGGTGATGAACTTGCGAAATTTTCTTTAACAGATACAGCAGATGAACTGCTAAAGAACTTCATGACAGATGGGGCAGTGGGTTGCGAGGTATCAAATGGAAAGGCCTGATCTAGGGGATGTGCTGCGTTCCTGCTCATACTTGAGTGGAGGTCGTAAAAGTTTGGCTCCATGGTAGGAGGGGCTGAAAGATTGCCATTATGGAGGGATGGCTGAGTGGGACTGGGGGAGAGGGACCAGGTGGCGGTTGATGAAATATCGGGGGTGCATCAAAAAAGGACTGCTTTGGCATACATTTGTGTTGTTGACATAATATGATGACGCGCTTGCTCGGGTATACATATTGGAAACTTGGTTTCTAGTAGCATTCATATCTTGGGTAGGAGGATGAGTTACTACGTGACCCCTAGTATAGCAGTGAAAGAAAATTTGCGCGGTTTTACGTGCAAAGCGTTGTTTCTTAGAATGTGGTTTTTAGAACCAGATTCATGACGCTTATAAAGTTGTTTTAGTTTACTCTTATGTTGCAAATCCGAAACACTGTGTTTCTGGTACATACCCCACAGGTATTACTGTTGATTTAGGGCATCGTTCAGGTGTTTTGGACTTGCCGTTGGTATTTCCGACTACTGCATATAACGGAAAGGAATTCCCCTGATAAGAAGTAGACGACCCTGCTCGCGCACTAGCGTCATTATCAAGGGTATTTAAGCCGCTTCCTCCAGTGTTGTGAGTAACTATGGGTGCCTTATGTCTAGGACTTTTTCTAGTTGGGGCTGTGGTTGACAGTAGCCGTGAGTTTCGTTGCTGAAACTTGAGCGAGCCTGGCGTTATCAAAGCTAGACGTGGTTTGTTCTCTTGTGTTCGCATGGACAGGCGACGCAATGGCGTTTCCAGCTGTAACTTGTTGGTTCAGAGAACTCGTAGAGCAGTCGAGATCTACAGTCAGATCAATGAGATTGTTCACTGTGTTATTTTCTCGGGAAATATTGGCTCGCAATATTTCCCTTTACATTGGTGTCTTGTCACCGAACACTTTCATGGACTTAAAATCTGTGCCCTACCTGATTTCCTCTTGTCTTCTGACAAATTAGTCCGCTACAAGTTCACTTGTGAACTGTGGCAACAATGGACGGTGCTTCTGCTGTACTTTCTTGCGGAGTTGTAAACAGTAGCACTCTTGTTCTTCCATTTTACATGCTCTGAGGAAGATCCTTCTCACCGACAACAAAGGAATTCTGTCAGGTACGTTAAACACTACCAACTCGCTTGCGCAGTGAAACCGCTCGTGCAATTCTGTAGCTACACTATCAATAAGTGTTCCGGCAGCTACGAGGTCCTCGTGACTAGGGGTGGTCTGATGGCGGATGTTACTTGAGGCATTTATAATGTACAACAGCGGATCTAATTTGTGCACAATTTCAGCAAGCTCCTCGCCTCTACTGTGTAGTTTCACTATTCTAGCCTCTAATTCCCTTAGTTTTGGTCTGATCTACGAATACATTGGTAATGGAAACTGAACATGTTTTAGTGTTGTTCCTTTTGTGTGATGTGCTACGATTTGCTGTTGAGACTGCCGTTTCATCAACGGCCTTGATCTCCTCTACGATAGCAGGATTGGGGCAGGGGTTGACCGAACAACATGCTATTTTGCGCAGGGACGATCGTTTGACGATTGGCAATTTCTGAAGATTGACTGACTTAGGTTATGTTCAAAAGGTTTCGAAGCAAGTTACTATGACTGAATACAACGAGCAGTACATAAATTCGAGTGATCGAATGGTAAAAACGAGATATGCACTAGCACGCAACAATAACTGGTGTAACAATACAGAAACTGTTGCGCATGCAATTTGAACTTTCCGCCGATGTCCTCTCCTCTGTTATCTACTTCAGGTCGCCCACCTACGTATTACTCGGCGTGTTCCATACGACATGAACCTCCCTAGAACTGTGATATTCGATTCCCCGTGGACTCATTTGTTTGGAACGACGAGAAAACCCGTTGTTATTGGGACTTTGATTTCCGTGTTGCTATTGGTGTTGTGCGGATCACCGCCCCGTCTCCGTATCGCCAATACACTGTGATTGTTCGTTACCTACTTCCTCTGGTTTTGGGTTGCGTCGGGACTGTCTGTTATCGCTATTCTGTGTATACATTTTTCGTCCTGTTACACTGGCCTTTTTCGAACCACGCACCAAACCTAGGTGAAACGTACCGTCTGTATCATTCATTAGTTTCTAGCATCACAGCTAACAACATCGGATCGTTGTCCGTTGGATGATGAACAATACTATGAAAGTGATGCTCGTTGCAGCACCGAAGAAGGTATGGTTTTCTGTTTCCCACTCATTTTGATTCGGTATAGGTGGCACCATAATTTATCTTCACACCGAACACTGTCATCAGTTTTGTGGCGATTCAACAACAAACCACCTATCAATGTTCCATCATCATCGCTTCTATAACCTATCCTCTCGACTTCTATACATGTTCCATCGGCAATCTGCCGTGGTGGCAGTTATGAGCAGCTGTCGCTCTCAACAGAAGAGGAAATGAGTGTATATCTGGTCAGTTGTTTACTGTCATAACTTGCACAATTTCGTTGCCCTTGCAATACATCAAGAAGCAATTCACACTACCATTTCCTTCTACCCATATCTGTATGCCGCGGCATCACTTGACTGAAGGGCTCTCCAGCAGTGTCACTGTTGCGTGCAGTTAGGACAGATGCCGACTGTGGTGTGCTGGAAGGGTCCCTTTCGAAAGACAATAGCACGAAGTGCTGAAAGACGTTTATAAGTATACCTGTTTCTTCAAGGCGTAGTGCATGAGCAAGCCTGGTGGTACCTTGAAAGGCGGACTGTTGTGCGATATACTTTCGGGTGGCACGTACAGAGACTTCGCAAACAGCATTTACATCACGGGGCTGAATGGTAAACGTGTCGTCAATGGTACAAGGCTGTGTAGTGCATCGAAGGTGGGTTTCACACAACGAACGTGTAATACTGAAGGCAAATTGAATTCTGACTAGCAGCAGCCATCCAAAACACACATGTGCTCCATTGCGTTGCCGATGTCAGCATGAATTCAGAATTCCGAAAGTTGTTACACAATTGCTGTTCAAAAAATACGTCAATAAGACAGAGATGCGAAAAATAAGGGTGATGCTGGAACGAGTACTAATTTGTGGTTTGTGTACAATGTAATACCCTTGTGTCCATGGTGTTTTTTTGTTCTGCACTGTTTCGAAGTGGAAACGTTAACATAACAGAACATAAGGTAAGCATGAACTATTCACTGCATAATATACTTACGTTCGCTGGACAGGTTTTTCGGTTAGTCGGTACGAAATCTTCTCAGTAGACTTTCTGCAGCTGAAAAGCTAGTTCGTTCAGGAGCACGGTTTTCAACGTGAGCAATGTAATACATTACATCCAGTACATTGCATCCTAAACTTAGGTAGGAAAGTGTTATCTTCGTTAATCTTTGTCAGCCGAAATACGGGAAACGATACTTAGATTTTCTGTCGAACACGAGTAAGTTCACGTTGTCTGCGAAGCATCCAGATAACTTGAGGAGAAATGAATCCAATGCAGTTGTAGCGTACATCACCCCAGCAAACTGTGAATTTCGTTTCCACATTCGAATTTATTCCACTCACAAGTTTACGGTATTGTGCCTTTATCTGGGAAGTTTACGTGATTCGTCTGTTTACAATACTCGCTCTCCCTCCTAACTGTTTGGTACGCCAAAACCCATTTCCTTTCCACAAACACTAGGTCGGGCCTAAACACTTAAACTGCATTTGACATTCCTACTTGTATTTCGATTCTGGCCATAGTCTACCATACTAGTGTGTGTGGGCAACTGCAACCCACTACATATTTTACCACTGGAACAAACCAGCCGATTCGTCATGTTTCCGTTGCACTGTCGTGTGCGTTCGTAAGCCTGGCCGTAAATGACTATATATTTATATTGTTTACTATGAATTTGCAAAACCAGGTTCGATATCAGTATATCCATTTACATATAATCTTATGCCTCCCGCCCATTTTAAGGTATATGTGTATATGTATGTACATATATACACACTAGCACATATATACACGTACATATATGTTTATACGCATATATCCAGCCCAGATCTTGCATGCGACCAAGCTACTAGGACGCGTAACCCGAATCTTCTGTTGATTTTTAATAAATAACCGTTGAATTCCGGCCATGTCATTGGACAGTTCGATAGCCAAACTACATATTCACGGGCGACGTTCCCCATATTGTTTTCACTTGAGGCTAGTTTCACACGATTTACCGTAATTTTCGCCGATGCTAGGGCAAACGATGGCCTTCGGCGTGGATATTACGTGAGCAGTTTCGAGCTTTGTTCGTGGAATTTTACTAAGCAGCAGCTATTTTCTCACCGGGTTACCAACCATTGGAACAACCTTCCTTACAAGGTTGTCAGCAGCACTTCCGGAGATGACTTCCGGAGACTGCTAAATCCTCATTTACTTAGAAATTGATTACACAAGTGATCTTACTCAGCTCTTGCTACTTGCTGCAATAACAGAGAACGGTGCTGCACCCTGCCTCTAACGACTGGCTCTCAGATCGACGGGCGACTGCTTGATATTGGGCAGGGAAAGCCGGCTAGGTCCGGGTACCCCGGGCACCTGCCATCGATCTGTTTACCAATCGCTGAACCGCTAAATAGTTTTCGGACACTGTTTCCTGTTGGGCACAGATGCAAAGCCTTTCCGGTCGCCTGCTCTGTTTGATGTCTTCTCTTCTCGAATTCAGCAAGCACCGGAATACATCACCGTACAAGCACCGCGAAGTCCAGTGTGAGTGAAACGTGCACTTACTTAACCGGTGCCTAGTGGCCGTTGTAACATGCCTACGCAGGACAGTTTAATTTTGAAGTACAGCTCTGCCGGGCAAACGATAAGAGAATCGAAAAAACGCAAAGTTCGTTTTCTATAAGCCCAGGCCAAAAGTGATCTTCTGGGGGCGACCAGTGTTGAGGCGATAGTCATCCTTCCTCACATCAAGACGCGGACCTCAGAGCTGTCCACTTCACACTGTATCTACCAGTTCACCTGCAGCTGCGGCGACGTTAACATTGGCAGAACTGATCGATCGCTGCGCCTTAGAATGAAGGAACACGTGCCCAAGTATATCGAGGACTTGATGTGTGGTGTGACCCGATGCGACCCTACCAAACAACGCAAGCCGGCTTCTTCGATCGCCAGACACCTACTAGAGACCGGTCATGTGGTCGACCCGACAAACGTATTCCGCGTGTTGATGCGTCATCATAGACCTGTCATTTTTAAGTCACTCGAAGCGCTGCTAGTCACGCGTAGCAAGCCGGTCCTCTGCGTGCAAAAGCTGTTGACCTTGAACCTCCGTCTGCTATGGTTTTGACCAATGACAGACCAGTGTATACATTGACTTGATGCATGAACTTAATTCGCTTAAATATTTTTTATTTTCACCGCTGTTATGTGTTAGCAACTGACGAGAACATACGAAATATTATTACCATCTTGCAAAACCGGTCTTCTGATTTCACTGTTCGAATAAATATGCATTTAACATGAAAGTGAGCCTTCTAATCCATATTTTGATTGGTATACCATTTCCCAAGACTAACCGTCCATCGCGTTCCCCATGAAAAGGATAGGCGCCAATTATGTTCGATTGTTAGTAATGGCCGTTTTTGTTGCACTCATTACCCTCAATCTCGGGCGTGGGTCGCGGGCTTTGTTTTGTCTACAATTTACTTTGGAATGTTGGTTTGCGAATGTAGTAATGCGGTATAAATATCACCAGAACGACTAAGTACATTGTCGTCTCCTGTAAGTTAAATGACCAGATGTTCAAATACAGAACTCCACACGCGTGCATGTGTGTACTTGCAGGTATACACTCATGCACGTCGTGTACCATTGTATATGTAATCGTTTACCGCATTTATTCGCATGTAAGCAAGCATTTAACTTCATAAATATACGTATACGTCTTATTAATATTTCTACCGAAAATGTTGTGCTACCGACCATATACCTCTTCATATTGAGATGTGTCACGTATATACAATTGTAGCTGTTGTTGTCATGGGAGTAAAACCCCAGGGCTTGAGTAATCGCCAAATGATATGTGAGGCAGGCGCTCTGTTACCCCCAGGCAATTCTCATGAAATCGACTAACGAAGGAGAAGGGATATTTTGTCAGGCCTAGAGAGATGGTAATATGCCGTATCATCTACTGATATGGAAACTACTCGATCACACACCGGATGTAACACTGTGAATAGTTTTGGGCGGGACAATGGTATTTTTGGTTGTCGGTTATTTAACATCTAGTTTCACGATTACCATTGATGGCAAGGCATTATCTGTTAGCGCACAGCATACTTATACGCGTGTTGAAGTTGATAAAAGTGCCGTTTCCCATTTTCCAGCTTCATTTTGACTTGTTAGGTGACATCATCCTCATATGTCTTCCCAACCAACATTGCTGGCAACTTCGTGGCGATTTCTCAAGGGATCTCTTTGTCGTGTTCAAAGACACTTCCATTCCATTCAGGGGTATGAGGGAAAACGTGACATTCCTGAACTGCCATTTCCAAGAGATTCAAAGAGATCTGCGGATATTTTTGGCACGCCGAGGTCAGTTAAGGAGAAGACAAAGGATGGCTTTTATGTTCACCCGTTTCCGGAAAAACATTTGCTTCGATTGCTGGAAACTTTCGGGCGGCCGAAATCGGAGACACACTCACACGTGAACAGAGATGGTATTAACCCGTAAAAGTTTCCGATAGTCACGCCTGCAACTGTGGATACCGGGACCAGTATGGTCGATGAAAATGTACGATGACCGCAGCTCCATATATTTTTGCGCCGTTGTTCCCGGGTGTGGAGCGCTTAACCACCTATGGACCTCTGCATCTAAGTCGAATCTTGACAGGCTACGTCGGAAAGCTGGAATGCAGGAGTTTAATTATTCGAGATGTTGGCCGAAACTGTAATGCATAGTGATGCTGGTCACCAAACTGCCGCTGACCTAGGCAATATTCCTCGGAGTACAACATGTCTGATCCTAGAGGACGATGTCATCGAGAATATCGATTCTGAAAGCTACGCTGTCGTCCACAACATACAACCTACCAACATAGTGTAACGAAATATAAGCTTCCAATATTTCACAAATCCAGAAGATTTCTCTCAGTATTGTTAATTTACTTCTTATTCGCACGTTTGGTGTACTAGTGTAAATGATGAAAGTGAAAGCGCCGACTTACACATTATTTCGTGGGAATGTTTCTTAGGATGTGTTAAAAATTTTGAAGTGATCATTCCATTAAGAAATTTCATTCAAACTGTGCTATTGCGAGCAATCTTATCAGAACCGTAATGTACGTGCCCCGCGCGCTACTTGCCTCTGTTTCACATAAAGCGAGGTGTTACAGTAGTTTGTGTTTTCCACAGTTAGTTTTACGATAACAAAGGCTACCAAGGTCGTTTCTGCCTACTGGGCTACTGCTGAAAAGATAATACAATAACACGAATGGCCCTCACGTCAGTCTACGCAGTACCGGCCGAAGTGATCAAAATAGGACAGACCATACGAGGAATGTACCGCTCCTGTCTACAGTGTTGAAGGCAGGTTTTCGTATATAGTGTAGCTCTTAATCGAAGTGGCTTCGGTACCCACTAACAACCAACGGTATCTCATCGAGAGTCAACGAGAAGTCTAAGTCAACGGTTTGGATCTTCGTTGCTGGGATTGATGTAGAAGTTTAGTGCAGTGGCGATTGTCTGGACCGTGCCCTGTCCTGTTCGGCCACGTTCTTATCTGTTCCAACCCGGGTCCAGCTGCGTCGTGCGTGCCCGAGATCGAACGCGCCGAGTCACATCCACTGGCTGACTGTGCAGATGGTGACTCTGCACGTGCGTGCGTGTGTTCGGGTATGGAAAAGAGTTTTCAGGCTAGTGATCGCGTGAAAGCACATGAGCAGGTTGAGATAGCGAGCGTCACATACACTAGATGGTTTGTCATGTGGTGGGCCGAGCGAGAGAACGGAATGACGGCTGCATGTGCAACATCTGCCAACCCTTTAGAAACCTATGATAAAGTCAGAGCTCACGACTCCTAGCCAAGACCTAGCCAGTGTTGCCACACTTCTCGTGGCACAGACCATAGCGCCTGATGCATGCATATGAACTTTCAAATCACAGTGCAACCTGAATTGTTTCCATTGGTTTAATCGTTTTCACATTCACATAGAGTTCACAAAGATTCAACTATTCAAGCAGCCTTTTGCGGTCATCCCCACCGGGCTCTCATAATCAAATGGGGTACATGCGATCTTTATGTGAAAAGGTTGATGGGTGGCTGAAATCATAATCGTGGGGCGGATCACAATCAGAAAGGGGTAGGAATATTGGTAGATGTGTAGCACTGTCACCAGTGCTTGCAGTGAAACATGCGTTCGTCGGTGTTATCTGGTTCATACTTGCTTGGGTTTCTACCGACTGTGGAGTAATTGGTCAACAGAAACGTGGAGTTTGCATGAGCTGTTTCTGAGCACACAGACAGGAGTTACGGAGTCTGATGGCAATAGCCTCGGCCATTGACAACAGTCTTATTCTGGCAGTTAGCTGGCCGAACCCTGTGAATGACTCGGAAATCTTCATTGGGCTCAGTCTGATGGACGATGTCAACTAGGCGAGAACTGGTCGCACAGAACTGAGCCTTCTTGAATTAATACGAAGTCAATTCAGGGGGTATTCACGAATCCTTACCGATAACCAAATTGGAGTTCTCCCAGCGTAACCATCTTGACAAAAACAGGAGACAGAGTAGACACCAAGGACAAAGAAAACCAAGGCGAACTATTTTTGCGGTGTGGCAACGGTACCGAGGCAGGTATTAGCGATAAGATGATCTAGGCGCTTACATTCAAGCTTTTAATGACACTGCTGGATGGAGGCAGGACAAATCATGCAGCATACCAAATAATCGACGTGGATTTTTCACCGCACCTCAGGTTTCTACACACTAGTTTCCCGGTGATTTCTGTCAGAATAACTCAACTCACCGGTCGATCTTCACATTCAGTGCTAACTGGGAAAAAGCTGTTGCCCCTCATTCATGTTTCGTCCTTATCGTCCTCACAAACTCTTCCTTCAAATCTGTACATACTTAACCAGACCTTGTTCTGGCTTAGTCATAAGCAACTGCTGCCTTCGATAAAAAAGAAAATGTGACGAACAGTCGGCAACTCCTCTCTTAAGTTCACAATATGCTCACTTTTCGGAGCTGTCGCAGTACTTCATGAGACACGTTACGTAGCCATATTCGTTTTCGCAGTTTCATATGCCTCAGAACACCAAGAACATGACTGGAGTTAAGGGCTCCCAAGTAGCATCTTTGTTGTCTGCTGCTGGGGCTGATACCGACATTTATCCACTGGAATTGATCATTTCTGAAAACAGCCATCCAGAGTTCTTTTTGGACAATCAGCAATAGTTGAAATCGTATCCGTTTATTTCGCCTGCACTGCATGAACCAGCTTGCGGGACTTCGTAAGGCGAATTGTTATGCAACATGCTTCAGCATGAAACGAACGGAATTTGTGCAAATGGCGCCAGAAACACCAGGCTGAACGGACAGCATGCCCTGCAAAACACGAGAAAATGAGCGTCCACAAAAACTGGATTTCGTGCAATGAACGTGCCCTATTTTAATCTATAGTGGCCATCAGAAGAGTACGGGCGTTCTCCTGAGCCATGGATATCAACATGATTACAGCAAGCCCGAAGTGGTTGCACAACTGCCATTTTCGGAGGGCAAAGTCGGTACGACGGGGTCATCAGAAAAATAGCCGCGCTGCTGGACCTAGTAATGATTTCTAAAAAAAACAAAGTATGGTAAACCCATTTGCCGCAGATACTCGTTCCGTTTTGTTTCAAGCTATAAATAGAAACGCGAGAGAACGTGGAGCACTAGAAAAGTACTCATTGCTCGCGTTACTTTGGTTTGCTGTAAGAATATGTCGGTTGGTTGACAAATCATGCTCGATGCTGGATTTCTGAAACTAATTCTCTTCGTTTCGTAACAATGTTTCCAAAAGTGATCGGAGTGGGTTCCGGGAACTAGCTATTCAAGTGGATATTCGACGGGTTCTTAAACCAGATCATCAAGTGGAGGTTACTCCTTAAAAACCCATCGAAAAACCGGACGCGAAACTACGACTGAAAGTGTGTATAAGCCTACTTACACTAATCTTGGTGCTATCAGGGCACTCCCAACACACATGCGGGCATGTTCAAATTATATGGAAAAGTGAGCGTCTATTACAATCCAATTTTAATGCACAGGTATGGGGTTAATCGAAAACTACGATGATTTGTAAGCGATTGAACAGTATTTTAATCAAAACTTTCCATTTCAAACGACCACCACTAGCACTATCCAAATAGATCGCAAGCGACATTTGAGTGTAACTTGCCTTGTCCACTTATGACCAGATTAGTGCGTTTTTGACTTGATCATTTCCACCCATTCATCGAACATTGAAGGCTGATAAGTGATCTGTTTTTCTACCAGAAGCCAGAAATGTACGTATGCATGTGTATCTATCACTTGACATTGTCTGCCCGTGAACGTTTATAAACTTACCCTTTGCTTACGTTCGCGGTAAATGGTGCAAATAGAATGACGAAGCTTATATGTTTACATGCTAATAACGAAGGCATATCGATCAACGCATTATAATATGACACAAAATGTTCAAGTGATGCGTTATATTCCATTATTTCCGAACCTAATTCAACTCCATGATGATGTATTCATTCTGATACAAGAACGTGCTCTTTGTTGATCGCTCACAAATTTTGGGTTATTGGTCAATTGTAGAACCACGAATGGTCCTTGAGAAAACATGTTGAATGACCCGGTGCTGAAGACGTGGTTTGTGCGTACATTTTGTCATCCACTGCTTACTGGCAACTTCCACTCAACTGCCCGTCGCGATCTGATTGGCTGATGCCAGTAATGGCGGTGGTTTGAAATGGAGAGCTTTTGACGAATCGTCGTTGAATCCCGTGGATAGGGTGTACAGGGTTTGAATTCTGTTGCTTCTCGATTAAATCGGTTCTATTGACGATTAAGTATTTGTACTCATGCTTATTCTATGAAAATTGACGGCTGAGTTTGCCCAGCTATTCTACATCCAGTTAGATTTGAGCTTACGATCCTGTCGGGAATTGTTTTTCATCACGTTTTTTTTATCTCAGTTGTGTATTACTGTTTGGTTCAAACGACAGTCTCTCACTATTTCCGCCTAAATAACGTTTTAATGATGAGCGTGTCGTTGCACTCGTTTTTCGTTTATGTCGCCTTCCGGGCTGCTCCACGTAGGCGGCCCGCGGGATGGAGTGCGGTTCTTGCCACGGATGATTCTGCATCTACTGCATCGTCCTTACTCAAGATTAGTACTCGGTATTAAAGCACGGCGACACTGAATTCGCACGTATGCCATGTAGTTCCGAATATATATTTCGTACTCTGTCATGGGGATCTATCCAATTCGAGCAACCAACAAAAACTGGTGATTGACGCTGAGACACGAATCACGGAAGCACTGGGGACAACTTATGCAACCCAGCGATTCGTGGCGTAGGACGTTGAATTCTGTGGTCATCCAGCGGATGGAAACGCTGGTCAGTCAGTGAGCTCTGTCCCACAGACGTACGGCTGGTAACCGCTAAGGAAGACATAAAACTCTTTGAGTAGCCATTGAGAGATGCGGTAACAGCTCCTAAAGACAGAGGTGAGCGTGGCACTCGCTTGATAATATGGGGAACCTACGTAATAAAAAGCGGTCCTTTGGTGTTTGCTAAGCAAATACCTACCACACTGACACCAAATACCTGCGGTTACATTACCTGTGTCAACTTGCCCAGAACCAAAAAGAACAAAGCTATGAAGGTTTTAATGTTAGCCCTCTCATAGGCACTAAGTCCAGATGAAATTATCTCAAGAACAAGCTAGCTGAGAAGTCACTTTCTCAATGCCAAAAGCTTGCCCGGCGATAGGTCCATTGAAGACCGTAAGCTGAGTACTTCATTCTGTAGAGCGACGTCCATTGCAGTTCTTGAAACTCTCCCACTGTCTTCCGAGGTTTCTGAAGTACGGCACACTAAAGGATATAGTAATGTCGAATCGGACGGCCACTCAGAAGCTCGAGCGTTAGAAGCGTCTTACAATGAGGCTAGTCATCTAAGCCGCCACTCCATACAAGTACAATAGGTCCCCCCACGGTGCGTGAGCCTGTGAGATCTAATTCTGAACAGGCGGTGGAAGTACTGGTACTTTGTATTCCCAGACCACAGTTTGACCGGTTGCGATACTAGCCATAATGTCTGAGAGCGTAGGCGCCCGGGGACAACTTAACGTTAGTTACTCAATTTGCCCTTGTTTCACGCCTTCTCAATATGTTGTTAAAGTCTTGTCTATCGTTGCTAGGTGTGAACTTTTGTTCTGATGGTACTGGTATTTTAGTCTCATACGAAATAACCACCAAGTAAACGGGCGTGATAATTACAGCAAACAAAGATGAGAACCTGACTAATTTGAATTTGTGGGAGGGGTACTACTGGGAAGGAGGCTTAGGTAAGCGAATCTCTCAAGATAGATCATGGAGAGTCAGTGGATGGAGACTTTAGGTGAGATGGCGGTTGGTCGAGTGCAGTGGCGTGAATGTTGTTATTTGGCCGAGTTGTCCGTGAAGTGACTGCGTTTAATGGCGCAGAGCAGTGGAAGCCGTAAGAAAGCTGTCTTTATGATGACGCCTTACTTTCACTCAGCTCGGTTGTTTGTTTGCAAGATGTAGCCACTGTGGTGCTAAATGTTTGAATAAAGACTTGGTTATTTTTCCTAATTGGGTCCCTTCCCGTCCCCTCTCATTTTGTCTTCTCTCTTCCTGTACAGGATTTGCTTCTTTTTTGTGGTTATGTTGCAGTTGTGTCAGTGTGAGCCACTGATGCATGGCTGTCTATGATTATGATTGATGATTGTTACGCGTATGCGATGCTGAGAGCCCAAGTTACCCGGGTCAACACGTATTCTCCTTCTGGTATCACATGGGCGTCCGCTTTTCTAAAGTGGAATGGTGGGAAAACTGGTGTAGTGCCGCCTTCTCTTGATATAGTGTCAATGGAAGAGCAACAGGCATGAGAAAAAGTAAGACTATCGTTTACTCACTACTTTCACCAAACAGGCAAACGTCTAACCAGGCCTTAACTTGCATCCTAGACCAAACGTTAACGACACGTGACGAAAGGCCACTCCATTGGGCGATCGCTGTGTGACAGAAAAAAATTCTGTCCGACGAGTGACTAAGGTCCCCTTCCATACAACTTTTTACTGTAACCTCTTGGCCCCTTTGGACCTGCGGTAACGTAGAGTTTCTCTGCCAGTCCTTCAGCAAGAAGGAAGAAAGTAAGAATGAGGTCTGTTTGAAATCTTCGGTATTTCAGAGGGTCAGGATCAAGGATTTCGAGCCGAAACTCGTACGAAACGTCCGGAGGACTTACAGCGATTTTGGTCGAAGCTCGCTATACTCGCTCGGACGCATTTTTTCTTTTTTTGAGACCAGAATAAACAACCGAGTTAGCATATTCGAGCACTGATCAGAAATGAACTCCGTAAAGTGTTTGGAAAGCCTTCTTTTTAATACGGGAAAACGTCTGTTTAATCATCCTCGGTACAACGGATTTTTTTCCGCTGCTTTTTCGTGGTGAAGTGAGGAAGACAAACATGAAGTTAGCCATGTGCTTAGGTCTTTTTTAAGACACCTTGGCAACGCGCACTTCCGTTTGTGCGTAGTTTGTTACGAAGACGTTGCCAGGATCGCCACCAAGGGACACGTGCGCACACTTATCGTCGTCGATGAAAGATGCCACTCCACTGACCATTACTTCACTGCACCGAAATCAGCTTGCAAAGTGCTAGGATAGTGGGGATTGCAGATTTTCAAGTCGTCCGTATAGAGGAGAGAGTGACTGGAATTCTTTTCCAGTAACTGTGACATAAACTTAAAAAAATAGTGGTGGACCAAGGACAAATCCCTGTGGTACACTCGCTGAGATAGGTGCGTGAGAGGAGAAATCAGGGCCGGCTTTACTACGAAAGGTTTATCATTACGAAACAAGGCGATCCTGTGGTGAATATCGCCTCTGATGCCATATGCCTCCATCTTCCATAGAAGTGGGCCGTGTGGTACCCGAACAAACGCCGTAGCAAAGTCGAAAAAAAGGCGCCTAGCATCCGCTAAGCCGTCCGTAAAAAGCAACGTGCTCGTTACACAGGATCTATTTCGGAAAAATCCGTGCTGAAACAGAGATGAGAGCATTGTCCAAAGGGTGCTTCAAGATAACTCGTTTAAGGAGACGCTCCAAGATTTTGCACGGAATACTTATTAGGCTGATTGGTCGGCAACTGACGAGAGGCTGTCGAGCAGTTTAGTACGTCCGCGTAAATAACAGTCCGTTGTTATCATCCGGAAAGAAATAGAAGTATAAACTACCCAGATGGATGAAGTCAGGAACCTCGAGATTCGTCTCTGCGTTGCTTTCAAACCTGCAGTCCACTGTGCGTTTGCCGTAAAAGGGTCAGAACGTCCTTATTTCAACTTACATAGGCATTCTCTTCGAGGGCACCCGACGTATTCCTCCCTTTATGTATTAAGTATTGCGTCCGTGCTCGGAAGTCCCATATGAAAAGAAGCACAAGGTGTTTGGGATTGGTCCAAGATCTAGTCATCTGGATGGTTGGTACTGTGAACAGTACGAGGTATGCAACCAGATTGCAGAAGTTGAATCCTTTTTATCCTGATCGTAGACGAATTTGTTGAGGCTTCATCAAGAGTGAGACCTGCAAAATTTTCCATGGTTTCGCCGATGTCATCGGACGCTCTTGTCTCAGCTAGCTGGGTTCTTCGCGAACAGTCACTAGCCTCTGAAGTAAGCTATCTTAATCTATGCTCCAGACCACCTTGGTTTCTCTGTCCAAGAGAAAACTATGCCAGGAATGAGGATGTTTACTTCTCCACATGACGCAATCGTGTGCCTGGAGGTTTGTGCATCTGAAGTATGTGTGAAGTTTACTGCCTAGCTAAATACATGTTTATGAGTGTCAGTGCGTGGTTGTATGACGTGTATGAGTGTATAATTATGGTCTTGCATGTCGGGGCTGGCGTGGCTTATATGTTTGCACGCGTACATATAAGCATGCCTAGTCAACACTGGTTGGCCAGGAGTCACATGTGCGCCAAATTGGTATGAGCGTGACACTTTTCCAAACTGTGGTTGGAAAGAATGGTTTAAGGCTAATTTGAAGCAAATCGCACTACCAACACCATCTGTGAATACTGCTCACACGCACGTCAACATCCACTTTTCTTTTTTTGCTTTCCACGCCACCGCTATGATGGTGCATTATCGTCTATCCACCTACCTCACTTTCTGCAAATGCTCATGGGACTGGTCCCACGTGCGACATCTGCTCAGCCATATAATCTGATACTTTTAACTTCCGCCGATTTCTCATGACCTTGGGACCAGGGCATGGTGAGGGAAAAGTAATATTTTCCGGTTTTCTATCGAACAACAACTCCGTTCTTATGGGTTTGGTCAGCGGACGTAACAAGTGAAGTGGGTTAATCAGATACTACTCACCCGACCCATGCAGTCCAGGACATTAGATTAACGTATGTACATGTGGTTACACCTTCAATGAACATTTTTTTAGAAATGCAGCTCATATGACAGGAAGCGTTTGCAGAGTACAGTTAATTAGCGTCACGTTCCCTTCCTGAGACAGTATCGATCATCCTGTTCAGCACAAAAGCCCGTCTCATTTCACTACTTTCTACGATGTTTATGCGGTGGAACCTGTCTTTTCTCCCTGTTACCGGACTCTTATAGTTCTCCGAGGTGATTGTTTAGTTGCTAAAGGCTGTGAGCATAGCAACAATAGGACTGTCATACTGTTTCTAGCCTACCAGTGTATATTTTAGCAGACGTTTTATTTCGCGTCGAGACATACCGGGAGATAGTGCCTGATTTCGATTTCCTAAATGGAGGTACGTCGGGCACATGATATATGGGACAAAATATAAAGGCAACCATTGGATGCCAGCTCGTACGAATACGTCTGCGTGATGGCGTGCATGGGGATAACGGTGTGTTAGTACATGTGAATTGACAGTAGTGAGTGTGGATGACTATCATCAGCATGCATTCTTGTGTTGATACACGCATGGCCTGTTACCAATGTTTTCAACAGCCATCCAGAACCGGAACCAAAGGAGGGCACCAAACATTGAAACTGAAAAACCCTAAAATCAGACCGCTGAGGACCTTAGGCTTATTGGCACTGAAATTTGGCCATCCTCGCTTCTAACCGTCACTCGTTCTGTGCATTGAATTGTATGCAGTATAGGTAGTTCTGAAATATTCAACGATATGCTTAGAGTGAAAATATCACTGTTTTATTCTGCTGTTGCGTAAGGGCTTACATAACGACTTCACTCCAACTGAGTTCTTAAGCCATTCAGTTTTTGGTGACAAATATATTTTATTTTAATCCTTTTGTAATACCACCTAGCCTGTAAGTTCAACTATCACACCCATGATCTCGGTGTTTTTATCTATGTCGTCTTGGTACTTAAGGAACATATATTTCCGTTTGTTATGCACACAAGTTCATACTGATTGAGTGAAAATGATGGAGCTCCACGAACCAGATCAACCAACAGAAGCACCAACGAATGGTCCACTCTCCCCGTGAACTGAACAGAGCATGCATCACTGTACTGGTACATGAAGTGTTTCTAATCAGAACTTTGTGTTGGTTTCGATACGCTACAGTTCCACTTTTGACACAATGTGGATGGCTCCGCTTCCCCACGTACACTTGATTGCTTACTGGTACGGCGGCCTTATATGAAATTCCACACGTTTAGTAGGCTACTGTGAATTTATATTAGAATATTATATGAGGATGCCTGTAAGCGTCCAGGGACCTTCCCGCTATCTCTCGCTGATGTTTATGGATGACCTCACAGTGTGGCCGATTGCAAGCATTTCACAAGAGTCGGAGGACGTTAAAGGGACCCTGAACCAGACTTGGATGTGCCAAACACGATGGCCCCTGTCAACAACCCACAAAATTGCACGGCAGCGTGCTCGGGTTACTGCTCTTTCTTTTTCCATGCGCTTGCCATTCCTATCTCCTGATTCATCATTTACCTACTACTTACCGCCTGCCCTTTGTCTTTTCTAACCCAACTTCACATATGATCTCATCCGTACTAATGTATTATAATCTTTTATAACAGCGGGAGCCACTGTCAGGCGTGTGGACATTACTTGGTTTGTCTGCAGTTTGATTCATGAATACTAACCTGACGGACATAGTTTTGCTTAGCTGTACACAAATCCGGCTTTGTTTTTAACGACGTTCATCCTTAGAAACAAACACGGGAAATACTCTTAGAGCTCAGGCCTCACCTGAGCATGAACCTGAGGTAACGATGGAATACAATGTAACTAGGTTTAGTCCGTCGGGCTCTTCCTACAAACTCAAGTTCGTGTGATTAGTCGTACAGTGTTTTACTCCGAGATTGTCGAGCTCTTGGATCGCAGCATTAGAAAAGACCGCAAGCAACGCGACGTGCTCATCAGCAACTTGACCCTGAAACAGAAACTACACGGAGCGTCCCGTATGTACGTGCGTGGTATAACAGACAGAACTGAGAAGTGAAGAAATTACATACACGAAGGAAGTATGTTTCCCCCCTCCTGCATAGGATTTCTCTGTATGGAATACGATAAAATGAAAATATTACTGTGAGCATCATTTGTGGCTAAGGGTTAGCCGTTCTGGACAATCGCTTCGTAGCTTCTCCTTAGAAGACTACCGAGGCGCTTGGGCCGCATAAACCCTGATCCTCATGTCTGTTCTGTAGGTTGTTAGAGAATTGTTCAGAGCTGCAATCACTAGTCAGATTCCCCTGTCTTGGTCAGGTCGTTCGATTAGTTGTTAGGAATGATAGCTTCACCGCGTGTTTCGATACCCGAAAATGGCGATTTAGCTGGCGCACTCCCCAATAAGCGTTCGGGATCATTGTTAGCACTGTTGCTTCATAGGCCACGCCAAGACTTTTGGTTACAGGGGCTGTAAATCTCATTGTGATAGCGTGCTTGTGAAAAACTGCGATAAATTTGGGAAAAGTTAAGGAGATGGAGACTGCTTTTGCTTCAGGAAACACTGGCAAACTGTTTAAGCTTATCCGTGCCACTGGTCCCAGGCGACCGTCTGTCAGTGAAGCTATCAGCGAGACAGATGGCACACTCATCTATAATAAGTCCAGAAGGTTAGAGCGGTG
>QNGE01003557.1:36486-81297 GCA_008508345.1 Paragonimus westermani
GACCATCGTTGTCTCCGCCACTTGGCCCACATTAAGTGGGCTGATCGTGTGAGCAATGTGGCAGTTCGCCGGCGCGTATTCCGGAACGTTCGGGATGCGCGATCAATTGGTCAAGTAGTTACGTTGCACAGTTTGCGATAGTTGGGTCACGTTCTCCGTATGCCAGTGAGTGTTTACCGTATCGGGCATTACATATTGAGGCCACCAACAGTTGGGTGAAACCGCATGTTGGTCAAGTAACAACGTGGTCACGAAATATGAAGACCTTGACTGCTTCATTGAGCAAAGTGGGCAGGCATCGCCTGCCTGTATGGGGTCCTCGTGATCACTGAAACCGCTGGTTAGAGACGCTATCCGAGATGGCGATGTGTCGCAGTCAATGGTGTATGTGTAGCCGTACAATTTCTAGTTTTTTTTCCCGCCTAGTCTTCTTTTGGTATTTGTCGACCTTCTTAGTAAAGTTTCCTTCTAAGATATTCCATGTCACTGTTGAGGTGAGCGGCGGTCCGAGCCACAGTACCTTTTGGTCAGGCTTATGGCTGTTGTTGTTGTTGTTGTTGATGATGATGATGATGATGACAATACCCCAACAAAACTTAAGGAAGGAAAATGTGGATCCTGATCCAGTTTTCTAAAAAGGAGAGCTGATGGTTTACTAAATAACGTTAGTCGTTGTTTGATGCGAACGAAAAACTGGTAATACTGAACTTGACTTTGTTGCTGCTAACGCACTTGCCATCTTTTCTTTGTCGATTTGCTGCGTACGTTGATCATCCGTCAATCTGAGATGGTCAACATATTTGCGGCCGCATTCGTCGCAACGTTAAATCGTCTCGTCGGCACGATCAGTGGTACCCGTAGTTCCTTTACATATTGCACTTTTGAATTCACTGCCGCACGTCTATCGCTTACTGAACTTTCGGATGCCCGCCTGGGTCTCGTTTCTGTGGAAGGTTCGGTTCCACACTGCGTCCTCTTATGATCTGAAATCGATATTGCAACGCGAAATACCCATAAACAGCATCCCTGACATCACATCCTCTGGCCATCAGGTTTTCGCTTGTCTGTTTAGTTATGCCCATACAGAAGCTGCCTCGGAATCCGTTTGCCAGCTATCCTACGAACGTGTTCCAGCCAGCGAAACTATATGGATTTAATCCCACCCGCGTCAGATCGGCGAAGTACATCAGTGTTCAGAACCGCATTCATCGAATACCCACAATGCGTTTTGAATATTGCGAATGAAAGCGCCTCAGAAACCGCTCATTCCACTGGTACAATTTCCAGATTTCACCGTCATACAACAGCGTGGGTAGCTCCTTCACATGGTAGACAGGCAGTTTGGTTTTCACCATCAGACTGTGATACTTTTAGGCCCATCTTCCAAGATGTCCGAAAACAGCGTTAGCCTTAGCCAAACAAGCTTGTGACTCACGATCCACAAACAGGTTTGTTGATAAATTGCCATCCGGCTAGCAGAAGTCTGTGCAGCAATTCATAGTTTCTTCATTACTGCAGATTCTGTACGCATATACGGTACCCTTACCCGGCAAAGGTTGAAAAAGGAGCTGCAAATGTGTGACATTGAAACCAAACCTGATTTCGACGGTCGCGATGTCCATTGCCATTCACTGCAACCTTAAGAGTCTACGATTTATGTTTCATCCAGCCACGTGCATCACTCGTAGCATGGGTACTTCACAAGTGTCGCACTGCTACACGATCACGTAATCAAGCGGGTGGTGGTGACTGTTTCGTTGGTGGGTTACGGTTGTGACATTGCTTCATCTAGTTGCGATTGGGTGTTTTGTAATAGCCAATTCTTGAGCAGCACACACATGGGGGCAGATGGTCCCCGTTTTCACTGACTACACCAATGCTCCGGTGTTTGAAAATTTTCGATGTGTCTGCTGAGTCACGCCCAGCTTGTGTTGAAGTCACAAAGTAGAAACAGTTGACCACCCATCAGTGTCAAGCGGATTTTGGTAGAAAGGTTGTCATAGAGCTGGTTCTTCGTATCATGCATGCGATTTAATGACCATAAATACTACGAAAAGTCGCACATTTATGTCGATTGAATTGCAAGCGCATGGATGATTTGAAGATGGACGCCGTGGTACTGGGCTGTCAGCGAATTGCTGCGGTCAGTGTGTGCGAAACACACCGCGAGCACCTTCTGCTGGATAATCGTCCCAGTGTAAAGTGAACCTGGCACCCACTTCCCGGGGCGCACCTCAGTCCGAAAGCCTTTTCTCACTCGGAATTGCTGTGTCGACACTGTGTTGAATCAGTTCCGTCACGGTCATTGCGGTGCGGCATTCAGGACACTTGATTCTGCGTCGGTCCAATGACACGCATATTCCATGTTCCGACAGCTAGCACTGTCTGCGGGCATGTGTCAGGGTAGCTTGAGACATCAGACATAGGGCCTATTGCTCAGTAACCTGATTTGCGAAACAAGGGCTGACAGTTATTCTGGAGGAACCTACCCAGGGTCTCCGACTGGATGGTTTAACGTGTGAGGCCTCAATTGGTAAGATTTAAAATTATTTTGCCCGAAACCAATGGCGCGAAGGCCTGATTTACTTCGGGCTGATGAGGCAATCAATTTCGTGAGTGCAGTCAGTAGGAAATCGATGTACGTTTTCGAATACTTCTACACACAGCGGATGTCTTTCTGTACAGGGTTTGCCTTTTTTCTTCGTGATTGTGTGGCAGTTAAGCATCAGTGAGCATCACCGATGTATTGCTGTCCCTTATGATGATGGGTCAGAATTTTTGGTTCGGAACTCTTGATGGGGTCGCTCAACTGAACCATCTTCCGCGGTAAAAACAACCCGGAAGTATGAAAAACTATCGTTACCCTGACACCAGTCCATTGATTTTCATCCGTCTCGTCTGCTATTAAGTACCCTTCTTTCCAACCAAGACAAGTGGCAAACATTGTCTCTTAACGCCCGCTCTCTCCGACAATTAGGTCAGCTGCTCTGGCGAACACCCTTTTGAGTCTGTAACTGGGTGTATGCTGCATCTCCAAAACACCAAGATCTTAGCGCTGTCCTTTGCTTGAACTTGCTCTTGGGTAATGCTATGGATCAGCGATCCTTTCTAAGTCAAAATCTGTCGGCACGGAAGAGAAAGATCTTTATTTGTTATAGCTCCGTACGCCCCAACAGCAAATAATCCAGATGCTCTCAGGAACGTCTTTTGTAATGTCCTGTTTGTTCTGAGACAAACGAAGCACGTGGATATCGTCGTGCTTGCTGGTGACAGGAACACACAGCTCGCCTGCCTCTGTTAAAAGTAGAATCGGCTAGGTGGTATGTTCGGTGTTCGTGCGTGACGCACTGTCAATGGCAATCGGCTATTGCCTTTACGTTGAGTTGCGCATTTAAGCAGGAACGATGGCATTGCTTCACTTGGTGACCACCCTGTACAACTTAACCATGGACGCAACTTGGTCATGTCCTTCTCAGCTGTCAGCAGTGCTACTCAATTGGACACTTTTGCTCACTTTGGAGCAACCTTCTGGTCTCAGACCATACCGTTATTCATGCTCGCTTCTTGCAATTGTTCTCTCAAAACTCAGTTTGACTTTGAGCGACGAGGACGCACAAAGTGTACTGACAATTAGGCTGTCCGGTCGCAACATTGGGGTGACCCAGACGAGCACTGAGCGAAAACCCCAACCGCTATACGGACCTATTGTGAGGATTTCCGTCCCAAAGAAGCATTTCAGATACGACAGGGACGGATTCCTGCCAATATAGCAGAACCTCTGAAAAAAAAGTCGGCTGATCCTCCCTGACCCCGAGTACGACGAAGGTTCCTGAGGGATGGAACGCAAGAATCGTGAGGCCTATTCCGAACAAGCCAAAGAAATGAGGGAGGCGTTTTTGTCGGGAAACCGCTGGATGATGTTTTCCCTGGTTCTTGAGTGCATTGGCCGTCAGTAGGGTATTGGTGAGACTAGTTGTAAAAAAGGTGGTTCACAAACTCACGGCCTATCGTGACGGATTGACCGATGGGCTGAGCACTTTGAGGAACAGTTCAACGGACATGAGCGAGCTCATTTATGTATGAATAATGGGAGTTGCACGATCACTTATGATATTCCAGATAGAGGTGGCTTTGAAGCTTAAAATATTGAAACGTAATGAAGTCCCAGGTCCGGATCTTCTTTCTCAAGCTGTTCAAAAATTACACTGAAGGATTTTTGTTTGAACTGATCAGACTCCCTCGTTCCATGAGGGACTAAAGAGGTGCGTCATGGTTGGTGCTTGTCAACAGTAATTACATTTTCAAATGTTGGTACCAGGCCACCACTGAACAACCTCGTACGTATTAGTCTCGTCTCTGTCACATCCAAGGTGCTCATGGGGCTCGTAATGTGACAGCTTCTAAACCACAGAGGCAACCGTATGAGAGAAATAGGCAGGTTTTCGGCCTAGCTGAGGGTGTATCGATCATATCATCTTGCGACAGGTACTGGGGCATCGGGACTTTTTCTCAGCTAACGGTCGTGGCATTTTTCGACCGAAAAGCTACTTTTAACTCGGCTCCCCGACACACTTCCTAGGACTGTCTCTGACGCAGAGGAATCCCATTGGAGCATGTCAATTTGTTGGCCATATGTCTACTCTGAATACAGAGTGCTCATCTAAAGAGAGTTAGTGCGGGCGTTCTCTGCGCCAAATGCCGTTTATCAGGGATGCCAGATCTCCTTTTTCTTTGTCAATTTGATGCTGGATGGTGTTCTTGAAGAAGCACTCAGGAGTTATGAGAACGACAGAGTAGCGAACAAAACTTGTTTTCTGTGTTTGATCACCAGGCTAATTACAACACAATAAATATGATAACGGCAAATAGGGTGAGTCAGAAAAACGATCAACGTAAGT
Organism: Paragonimus westermani; assembly: GCA_008508345.1. Classification (NCBI taxonomy): domain Eukaryota; kingdom Metazoa; phylum Platyhelminthes; class Trematoda; order Plagiorchiida; family Troglotrematidae; genus Paragonimus; species Paragonimus westermani. The sequence goes on from QNGE01003557.1 coordinate 41,385, forward strand.
TATGGACGGCGTGTTTGTTATCAGTTACGCAATCACTGTTCCAAAACGTGGGATTGATTGATTGTGGGCCAGAGGAGGGTAAGTGTCCGCACGAACTTCTTCTGAGCGCAAAGGTCAGGGTTGCGCAGTCATGCTAATGGCTTTTTCAACGGTCATCATTCGGAATCTCACCATTTTTGATCGATTCCTAGACAACCCGAGAGACAAAATGATTGGAGTCGGTCAAATGAGCAACAATCGCGCTTGAAACCGTTTCAATCACACCACTGTTTAACCATGTAGGATGATGTTCACACACTATCAGACAATCGCCTTGCGGTAAGACCAATATATGATGCTCGACACGAGCAAACGAATGAGTATACACAACAACTGGTTGTAGAACATGCAAGTTTGTCTTTGAGTTGTTGCAGGATTACGGATGTTGAACGGAAACTCACGCACAATTGAGCGGGAAGGTAGGTAGTTTCGACTGACTGTCTGAGTATTCTTGAGACAATTCCGGCCATGGGATCTCTCTTGAAAAGAAGACTAATAAACGCAAGTTTCTTATTCACAGAGGGTGGCTTGAGTTTCAACTCTACCACCTGCATCGCCTTCTGAATGAAACGCATTGGGTAGCCATTCTGCATGAACACTTCTCGTAGAAAGTCTAGCTCGCTTTGTAAAGTGTCAGGGGTGTAAATCTTTAACACTGCATCCATCAGGTATCTTATGAGATTCCGCTTTTGGTCTGGCGGAACGAAACTGTCAAAGTGAATGTACTGACCACTCCAAGTCTGTTTTCTGTACACATTTCGTCGGGTTGAACTATCTTCGCTTCTTACTATGCCAACGTCCCAAAAATTTATTTGATCATTGTTATCTGGCTCCTAGGTGAATTCACTACTGTTATGAGCTGAATTAAAAGCTGCCATAACTCTGTTCATGTTAGCATTCTCGTCGACGGCGCAAAATGGTTTATCAACATAGCGTTTGCAAAATTTAGATTGTTCAATGACCGCACTCAATTGGTTAGTCCTCAGGTTGCTCATAAAAACGTCAGCTAACAAGGTACCTAGAGGCGAGCCCAATGCCACTCCATCTCTCTGTCGGTGGGTTGCATTTTTGAACATAACCTGAACGTTACATGTACAAAGCACCAGCAGTTCTCTCAGTTCATCTTTTGGGATGCCCACATGGTTGTTGTTTCGCTCGATGCAATCGCATAAGCTGTGAGAAGTTCCCAAGATTTTGAGATTGAACTTCTACAACGTAGTGAGCCGACTGATATTGAGTATATGGACGACATCGCTCCACCTAGTTCTTCCGCAGAGAAATTTCAGACCGTCCTGGGCCAGTTAAATGCTATGGCCTAACTGCATGGTATCCTTTTCGCATCTCCACAGTGCTGTTACAGGGTTGGATGACCACTAGCCGTGAAAATGCCCAGGCCTCGTTGGTTGGGTTAAGTACTCTGTGGGCCGACGAAACATCTGTCACGCTGCCCATTGTTTAGTGTGGCTGCTGATAGTTGAAGGGAACCACAAGTTTGCCAGGAGACGACTTGGTTATGAAAAAATTCCGCTGAGATGCTGTCTCTTAGCTGGGAGTTTGCGACCATCCACATCGCTGGTGGAAAATACTCTGACGGCATTTTGTCGCATTCAGTGGCGAGCTTTTATTCACAAGCCTGCACACTCTTTTTCGTGGAACTCAACTGTTTTTGTTTCTTTCGTTTTTTTATTCGTCATACATTTGTACTTATTTGTTACTGTGCAACTTCGTTGGCCATTGCCAGAACCACCGGGAGCCCGGGCCACTGTGTTCACGGGTGATTCCCCAGGGTGATTTTCATTACTTGACAGAATAATACGCCTCTGGTCACGACCTGTGTGGAATCAGTGTGCTTTTTGCTCAAGGGTACTTTTTTTTAACCCACTACTTTCCCACATTGAGGACAGCAGTGTTGCGTCTATGGATGTATTTCCGCTGCACACTCATGGAGCCGTGCCTAAGTACACCCACGCAGTCCGTACTGTACACAGGCCTTTGGGTTTAACTGGTTTTTGTCATGCTGCTTCCCTCTGACCTAACCGACGTGGTCCTTACGCAATCATCCAACATTAGGATGTCCACACCTTGCAAACAAACAACCAAGTTATAGGTGAATGTTAGATTTCTACTGCTCCTCTTCATTACTTGCACTTCAGGGAAAACTCGGCTAAAAAAGGACAGCATTCAGGCTGTTGAGCCCATTTTGCCGCCACCTCATTTACACTTTCCAGACGTCGACTGTGTAAGTCCGGGTGCCCCATCTCGGTAGACGAACCCGACCTATTAACTCTTCAGTGAATGACACATTTCCGTACATCAGGCCATCATGTGTCCACTTCACACCTCACGAGTTAATCAGGGATTCGACTAAAAGTGCCCAGTGTGTCAGACGGCGACCTCACATCCACCATGGTGGGTACTGCGGAGCTTCACTAGCAGTAACTGGAAGTTTATATTTTCCCAGGGGCCGTTTGAGTCTTCGCTTGTTTCTTCCACCATCTATCTCATTTGATCAGTTTTTTGGGCCATCTTTTGAGTCTCACTTTTTATACATACCACTGCACTCATAGAAGAATTTGAAAGCCTTGATCTTGAACTTAACTTTGACGATCATTTGATGAGTTTTCTTTACCAGAAATTGAACTGCATGGCTGTGGTGGTCACCTGAGGTCTCAGCAACTGTTAGATTCAAGCAATGTAGCCCCATCTTGCGTGTTCCTAAGCTTTTTGAACGGGGGGCTCAGAATGGGAAAATTTCTGTAGTGTTTTCTCAGAAGGTTGCCAAATCTCTCAACTGACTTCGGGCACGCTAAAATCCTTGATCATGCTGCTTTAATCAGCATCCTTTGCTTATCGCTGGATGGATGGGAGTTGTTCGTCTTCCGCTTTCAATGTCACTGGACTTCTGGAAACACTGCGACTGTGTATTTAAGCCACATAATAACAATGTGGCAAGTTTCGTCCGTCTTCTTGTGATGGTACAACTATATCAAAAAGTGATATACGTGCATGAGTGAGCCGGTAGTAATAGTTAGGTAAAGCTGACAATCGTTTACTCAGTTTGTGGATGGGTCATCTGTTCCACCACACACTGCCCATTGCGGCTGTTACCGACAGGAAAAGAATGTAAGATGATCACATTCACTTCAAGTTCTTTGCTTCACGTGTTTTTATTAAATGTACGGAATGTGTATGAGTTGCTTAGAAAGCACTGATCGTCCCACTACACAAGGTCGGCGAATGCCGCTTGCGAGGCTTGAGAATTCGCGACCATCCACACCACTGGTTGGAAGCCTTATCTGACACGACACCGTCTCGCAGTCAATGGAGATCCCGTATCCTTGAAGCTGTTGACTTCTTTATGACTCCGTTGTTTTTCTCAGTTTTTCTTCATGTCTTTTGCTTACCTGTCAATCCGTCACTTTTGTGGCCGCTCGATTCATGCTACTGTCGGTATGACTTAAGGCGGGAAACGGCGATGATTGTGATAAAAGTCACTCGTTGGAGTTGGTGTTGTAAGTACTGCTGAAACCCGGCCTAAGTAGGGTGACAAATTTAAAACGGAGCGATGTCACTCAGGGCGGATGAATGTGACGGCGTCAGAGGGGTGTCCGGCTTTTGTGGAGGATAAAACGAAATACACCTGTACTTTACTTCAGGGACACAGTCTATATGCAGTAGATAGTGTTTCGTGCCTGAAGGTACCATATGCCTGTGTGTATGTACAAAAACCCTCAAACATCAATGGTTAAAGGTCGAAGTTTATTTGAGTGTCTGGCAGGCCGCATGCAGCAAGCGTGGGTGGACTGTCACTGTGAACTGGAACGTACCTGAGATCAATAGGAATGTGCAATTGGTAGAAGGCATTCGTTGTTTCGGTTGAAAACAGTTTGATACGTCCGTGAACATAGCGGTCCGTCAGCACGTACAAGAGCCGACTCGGCTCAGGAAGGAACAAGATCCATCTTCAAATCAGCGCCCACTTTGTGTCAATATGGATAGTTGTCATTAATTCACAGGAACTACGAGGGATGGGGTATGCTGCATGTAAAAGGATTTCCGTTCCAACTTGAAATTTCCGCAAAACGTTTTGGTCACCTCAGAAAGGCTGCTGTTTGAAACAGAAGCGCAACCGTCTATAGGTTATTTGCTGTGAGAAACGGAGCGCATAACAGATTCCCATTCCGACTAATCGTTGAACTTAGAGCTATAAGTTTACACTACCTTGGATTAGAAATATGTTGTAATCATCTTAAGCTTTTGCATCAGATAGAACTCTGCTCTGCGGATAGAACCATAGCTTCAAGGGAGATCCTATAGGCAACATACTTTTGATGCGGATGAGACAACTACCGCGCAGTTGGTCTCACTTTCAACGTGCCCTAAATGTGTTAGAAATAAATTGCTGTGTGTCTAGCTGTAATCAATTTGCTCGATGCGAACCAGTAGGGAAAGAGTGAGTGGCGGTCCTATCTGGTCAGCTGGCGTTTTTTTAACGAATTAAGGGTGCTTCGACCGAGAAAACTGATAGTGGTGTACCATTTACTCTTCGGTAGGGCTGTCGATAAAACTAGAGCACTACCGGTTAATGCCTGCTGTGATTCGATGGATTGCTCACTTGTTCTGTAGTGGAATGTTTAAAATAATCGTTGGAGGAGCCACCTGTGCCATTTTTCTACAGGTGCGATATATCGCAGTCCTGAGTGTTTACTTGAAACACGGATCTGCAGATGGACAGTCGATGAACGCACTCTTGTTTCGGTTTCGTGTATACTGTACTCTTTGGTGCCCAAGTATGTTTATGTCACTTGGCTACCTCTCTTGCCTGGTCAGCCACAAACTGAAATGTACCACGCCGTCATCGGCCACTATTGATGTGGCTGTGTTGTTTGTCTGTTCTAGACACTAGCGCCATCATCGTCTGTCCTTCGTTTCGGCGAACTTTTCAATGTGCTAGCAGCGGCTCTGCGCGCTGGTCCTTAAACTTGCCATATAGAGACGTAGATTTCTGCGATACGTGTATTCGCACTGCTGTGACCTGTATGATAACCATTTCAAGTTGTGCTGCTGTTCACTTGGTTGTCATTCTCTAATCTCAAATTATTCCCCCATGCATTTCGACCGCTTCCTAGAGTATTCCTACGTGTAGCAAGCGCAACTCACCTCGCAAAATCGTCAAGATGGATCTCGAAAGGCCTGCACATTGAAAATAGAATCATCCACCCTACTTAGAATTCCCGGAAGTTATGACTGCTCATTCCGGTCACTAGGGGTAGATAGCTGGGTGTACAGAAGACAGTTTATGATGCTCACGCAAAACCAAGGTACCTGCGTGATTGATTGAGTGTTGTATGAAAGCACTGGAGTCAAAAAGATTGTACTCATCTGCAACTGAAGACGCTGTCAGGCATGACGTGGAGTCGAGATCAGTGACAACCTTGTTGCTAGAACTAGTCTCATTTTGGTTCACATTCCTTTTTTAATGTGTAGTTTTTAAGCTTGACACATTGTAGTAAGTTTGGTGCCGTATGAACTGCCATTAAAATTCCTAGACCATTTTGTCTGCACCTCATTCGTCCACTTTGATTATTTTGCACCCATTTTCCTCGTTTTAGCTTGCCCCACCTTATATGCCCGGCATCAGTAATGTCCAAAAGGTCAAAAGGGATGTTGGTAGCCGACCGGCATCCCATACATCCGAGCGTGTTCCGTCCGCAAACCCAATCGTTGATCGTAACCTCAGGAAATCTCTCAGCTATCAAAATCTGAAGACTCCTGCGGCCGCAAAACTCACTGCTGCTTCAAACGAGACTCAAGCGAACAAAACCGCTAAGCGACCAATCCCAGTACGACAGAAGTATCACGGTAGCGCTGCGAATCTCCCTGCTGCTTGTGCAGAAAAACCTGGTAATAGTGGACCAGGGACTCAATTCCAATCTCATTTGACCACGTTCAATGGTCAGAAATCTCGTTGCAATGCACACCGTATCTCAGTGAACAGCGATCTGTTGTCACGCGTGGAGAAGGAGAAAAAACAATATGAATCTCGGATCTCTGAGCTCACACAAGTGACTGAAACTCGGAAAATGGAGATCGAAAAGCTCACGTTTGAAGTTCGCCGGGCGAAGGAAGAAGCAGCCAACGCTTTAGCTGTGATTGAGGAAGTCCGGCAGGAGAACATGCTACTTCGTTCTCAGCTGTGTTGCTCTGAAGCGCCATGCTCGAAAGGTGGCGATCAGATTGTGCCCGTAGATTCTGTGCAACTTTCGAAATCTCCGGGTGCTTCAGCTGGCACGATATTTCGAAAACCGGCCTCTGTTACACACTCTCCCCCGGAGTCATTAGGCACGACGACACGGCTAACACCTGGGGGAGCAACGACGAATGTGACTGGGACGGTCACAGCCAGTTCATTTTCAGGTGACTGGAACGAGCCCACACTGTCATTGGAACTCACAAGTGCTTTGGATTACGGTCCAAACTATCACTTGGGCTTGCATTCCAATCGGGAAGTGACCAACCAGCCTGTCCAGGCTTCTCTGTCAGTTGCTACACTTCAGGGACGCTTGTTACAAATGGAAGAAGCTAATTACACCACAAACGAAGAACTTCAGGCAACGTTGCAAGAACTGTGGGATATGCAGCGCAGTGTAGACGAGGCACACGAGGAAACTCACAATCTCGCATTTGAACGTGCTATTCTTCTGGAAGCACTTTCCACGCAAACAACGAAGTTAGAACATTGTCGCTTTCAGATCGAGCAGCTAAAGCATTTACTTCTTACGGACCGTCGTGCACAGACACCCGGTTCACGGGAGAATCATTTTTGTGAACTATATGCATCCATTGAACAAGAAAAGCAAGTTTTATTAAGTCAAAACAACGATCTTGCTCAAAGCAGCGATAGTCTAGCTCGAGAATGCCGTATTCTGACAGAAAAGGCTGCCCAGTTGCAGGACAGTTTCGACAGTCTTCAAGCGGAACATGCTACTCTTAAAGCTGCTTACCAGGAATCCGTTATTGAGTGTAACACACTGAAGGGTCGAGAAAATCTAGTTGTCGATAAACAGGAGCGAGAGATGGCTGCTGATCCTAGTGGGCAAGCACCGGAATCTTCAGGTGATCAGCGCAAAGCAAAAGCAGCCGATGCAGTTTGCTCTGTCTGTGGCGCAGATGAGGTTGGTCGAATGCAACTCGAGCTGCTCAACCTGCGTAAAGAGTACAACGAACTTACTGAAAAACTTGAACTTCTGCAGGCTGAAAGAGAACGTGAGACTACCGAGTGGCGCCTCTACGAACGTGACTTGTTGAAAACGGTACAGATTGCTGATGGAATCAAATCGGAATCAGAGGCTGAGGCTTCGCGACTGTCCAAAGAAAACGAATCTCTGAAAAGTCAAGTAAGTTGTGGTGGCTGTTAACTCCTGTGCACTTAAGATTACCTTATATGTATTCATATATCAATGTGTACGTATGTGTGTGCCGGGTGACAGCCGCTTCCGAATTAACGTTTCACAATCATCGAGGCGCCTGTGCTTGCAAATGGTTTGAACTGCACCTCTCCTGGCTTCTCATGTACGTCTAAAAATGGTACACTCATGTTTGAGCAAAAATCGATTGTTTCGATCCCTACATTACTATTATTAATATTATTGTCAATGGTATTACGTAAGCAGTTAGCGATGATGCGCTGCTAACATACAACCATTCGAAGACAATCCGGTTGTGATTTCGAATTGAGAGAATTAGGATGGGGCATTTATATACTAAAACCGTTTGTACCGGACCCCAGCATTTCATCATCTAAGTGCTTATGTCTTAATTGTCAACAGCTAGGTACGCCTTTCGAATGTTGTCCGGCCATCTATGGTTCCCGATGCATTTTAACGTGGGATGGCGATAGAAAAGCCTTAGCGTTTTGAAAGCTCACCACTGTAATAGGCGGATCTGTTTAAATAGCTTCATTAGTGCGAGAGAGTTTATGGTCAACCAATTTGTTTCTGCATCCTCAGAGTGCTGTGGGTCCCTCATCAACACGTCGGTTCACGTGCTCTTTAGGTAGGGTACAGCCATCCCCGAGCACAATGAACCCCGATTGTCACCCATCTCATCCGCCTCTCTACAGTGAACTTGGTGGTTCAAGAACCGACTCATACACCTCCTTGCGAGTGGCCATAAATCGTGGTGAACAACCAGATGTCAGCTTCCATAATCTCAGCTTAATGGGCAAGACACATTCGCTACAAGAAGACGTTGAGCTAGGATTTTTTCGCGGAAGCTATCTGGTGGAGGTATTCTATTTGAAATTACTCCGAAAGATGACAATTAGGTTTGACATGTGGCATCCGTATTCACATTCTGCCTACACTCTCCATTGCCGCATTTTGTGTTGCGTACGAGGCCGTCGAGGCAATATTGAGACATTTTGCCTCATGCAGCATACAGTAAATTTGTCCACTGGAATAGTTCACCAAAACTCCTAATTCAGCGGGCCGTGCTTCCTGGCCGGTTCTAGACATCTTCAATCTGATCACGATGCCAAATGTAAGGTGACGTGGCCCGTGACAGTTGATTCGTTATTATTGGCAGTCAAAGCTGATGTCAATTTCTCCTTTCATTTTCTTGGCTTCTTTTTATTGTTGTTGTTCGACTTGGCCTTGAAAAAACGACTAAGTTTACACAGACTAGGAGCCTTCATGTTAGTGCTTTCCGTACTCAATCGCTTGATGTGTTAATTGTTTGTTTTGGCAGTGATTATTCTTCATGACCTCACAAGACTGCATTATTTCAATCACATTGTTCTGGTTTGTGAAAGCTTCATGACCTTATTGATGTCGGATTTTGAATTATCCGTTTGATATATACCTCCAGCTGACCGCAATATATTTCTCACCCATCCTGCTCATTGGCATACACGACTGGCTTTAGAGCGCCGAACGTCTCACCTGAGAAATTGTGTTCCATCTGCACACTGAACAAAAATGAATGCCGAATGGTGTGCATTTTGGAGCAAAATCCTGCTGTTTGTAAGGACAAAAATAAGAAACACTAGTGTCATGTTCAAATGGGTAGTGTGCCATCATTTGTAACCGGGGTATATGAACGCATACTCAAAGATTTCCCATTTCCTTAAACTAGTGAACCACATGTTTTTGTTTCATCATGTGAAAAAAGTTGTAACTTTCAATTGCTAGTATTCTTTGTGGTTAGCATCGTTCAAGCGTCTGTTACTATCAAACATCCAGTTGATTCACAAACAGACCAGTGGTTTCTTATGCTTCCAAGGCAATCAACCTATACAGTTGAGTATCTTACTTATACACTGATGGTTTAGCTCCAGATTGATCAGTGGTGCTTACACTGTTGACACGGTTGTGGGTTAGATTCGCTGGTTGCATCAACCACTCTTATTTAGGTTTGATTAGCATGATAACGTATACTTCTCACGTATTTTTTATTCCATCTAGTGGAGCAAAAATCTTACAATGGAAGGCGTAAAAAACTGTTTCTATTTGTTTTCGTTCCGTGTGCGCGAAGCATGTATGGTACTGTATACTAGGTCAGGATCAAATGTCTGTAAGCACTTTTACAACTCGTTTATGGGTCTTCAAGTAGCTGGAACCCTCCTTCGCCTTTAATTCCAACCGTATGTTTTTCCTGTTATCGCCTGCTAACGAAAAGTTTCGGATCAATATGCACATTCACTCTTTTCAATCTTAACAGTACATACCTTCATAGTTTGCACTTTTTTTATACTGCTTTGTACTTTTCTATTTGGTTCACTTCTGTACCACGTTTTCGTTCACCAACCGATCTAGTCCATCGGTTTGTAGGTTCGACATTCAATAATCGTTTTAGTTTTCATTGTACATTCCACTTCTGTTCGCGTCGTGTTATCGGTTTATTTCAGCACAATCATTTCTGTGCATGAAGCGAAGCTAATAACCAAGACCATTTCATCATCTAGTCTCGTTTTCGATTGCTCTGTTCACCTGTTTTATCGTTCGTTATCACATAACCAGCTCATAATACCCTTGTGTCTAAGCTTTTGCACAATAACGAAATTTTCAACGAGGCCAGTGCCTGCTTTCATGCTAATTATCCATAGTTCGTCGTCGTTTATGTGCTGAATATCGTCAAGTCGATGTTTGCCGAATATGGATAACAAATTTGAGCATATAACGTAACATGGGACGGTAAAGTGGTAAGCAGGTTCCGGATTTGAGAAACTTCTCACAACTGCGCTCCTGACTGTGATTCCGTGCCATACCTGACAGATATGGGCCCTCGGCCCCGTAACCGGAAGGACGTGTTGACTTGACTAAGGTAGGGTGCCGGAGCAGTTATTATGCTTCTCGATGCCATCAATTCCTAATCACCACAACGCTTTTCCATTCAGACGTTGAGTTTTATCATTATGTTCGTAGAAGTTAGGTGTTGACGTCTTTTGGGATGCACTATATGCGCCAATGAGTTTAATGCTGTGCGACTAGGTCAGGCATGGAAATTTTCGGTTCAATATGGCTTAAATTCCGTCGTCTGACAGCCCCTCAAATGATGATTCAACCGTTCACAAACAATCGTGTGCAAGTTGGCTACTGTTAATTATGAATGTTCGGCGACCGTCTACATAAATAGACTATGTTTTGTTACCAAGTAGCTGAATTTGACTCGCGGGCGCACGCACACTCATTCTCTCGTAGACACTCCCCGACACCACAACTATCGCAGGGTAATGAACGCAATCTTGGCTCTTAAATTGCAGCTGCCGATCGCTTTACTCACATCTCTGTCAGCATTCAATAGACTATCTGAGTGGAAACGTTGTATACCAGCCATGGACACCTTCAAGAATGAGCGCGGTTACAAACCGGTGTAAGCATTGAATCAGTACTTTAAACTCATGATAGAGCAAGTTTCACTTTATAACTGTGGACTGATATTGCCAGCCTGTTTGACGTATCTCAGTTGCCTATGAGGGCTCGGATTAAATAGGTATCTTCAGGTTCAACCTATTCACACAGTTTGTCATCTGGGTAAAACCGACACAAGCAACTGTTTATAGAGCCCATCCTCGTGATTCATTTGTTGTCGTGCACTGCGTTTAGTCTTGTTTCTTGTTCCAGTGCAGCTGGACAACTTTTAAGTAATTAGCATTTCGATGTATTGGTAAAGTTTTGCCCTTGTCACAGAAGCTTCGTCGGACCACGTGAACGAATCGCAGATTAAAAATAATCAGCTAAATGAACTAGAAATCAAGTGTTCATAGTCAGGTACTAAGTTCGAATTGCCAATTGGATATACGTGAACAGCTAAACGGAAAGGAAATCGATGTAGTCTGTTTGATAGGTGGATGAAGCAGTTAGTTGTTTATGAGGACTACTTTTGGGAATCAATCTTGATGTGCTGTTATTGTTGTTTCATCCGGTCATCAGTATCAGTCAGTTCGACCGGTGCGAGACAGGCCGTCATGTGCCAGCTAGTTCGGTCCCACCACTTCTGTTTACAACACGCGGCTTTCGATGGTCTATGCAACCAAGCGCTTCTACTTAGTTCTAAACCTTTGTCTAATCACCCCGACATCTTTCAGGTCAATTTCAGGACTTGTGTCTGACTTGTGATCAACGACCACGAAATCCGTCGTCATGGCGTCGTACCCCATTTGATACCAGAATGGTTTCATACTACCCCTTCGGTTCTCATTTACTTTAGTTCTATGATATCCTGCCATCTACTCAGTACATCTTTGTGAACCATCTCTGCGGTTCGTTCTATCTACGTAATTACTAGTTCTCCCAACAGTCAAGGGTGAGTGAAAGTGCACCAAGGGTTTGCACAATGTCAACAGTTTTCGAACTACATTCCTGACATCTGCTTTGTTCAATATCCTACAAACAGCCTCTGATATGCCATCCTTGAATGCAATAGCAACGACCTTTTGCATTCAGGCAACCGAGCTGTGAGTGAAGTTAAGGCGTCATCGACAAGACAGCTGCTTTACGGTTTTCACTATTTTGCATCACTAAATATGCCTATTATATACCTGTGCACAACCTTAGGATTTTATTCTATATACACATTCACTAGTTCTCGCAGCAGGCAAGAGATCCTGAAGGTGCACCGAAATTTGGTGCAAGGTCGTGCCCTTTCGAAACGAACGAAGTAATCATCAAAATTGTTTTGAAAGGTGATGTTGCAGATCCGGACACAGTACAACTAATCGAATTTTGTTTGGCTACATGAAGTCAAGAACGCGAATAGAACAAGAATATTTTCATAACAACTTCTAAGCAGTTGGTAATTTAATTATGACTCCTTTATTTATTTATCCGAAAGTCAGTTAACTCTTTGACCAACCTATCTGACTGCCCATATCAATTTCAATTGTAGCTCACTATTCACATGTCCTGGATCTTATGTAATTATCCACTGAAATCGGTATTAATGTTTGTCTGTGTGCTCTTGATGTGACGTTTCGATTCGTCTAGTTGCTGACATCTATCCTACCTTTACTGTGTGACTGATCCGTCATGTCTGACGAAGCTTATGTGTCAAGGGCGGACCGTTACCAGTGAACCAGATGTTGGATTAATTACAAGTTGTTCTGAAGTTATGAACTCTCAATGGTATTTTTCAAACGTATTCCAGCCAACAGAGTACGGGCAGACGTTGAAGTCTGTGCACCATTTTGCATGTATGCCATAGGGTGGTGCGTTGTGATTTGTGTCGCCAGCCATGAGTGCTAGTTCACAGGTACACTGCACACTGACACACTGCATTTATCTAATTTGTTCTTGATGTGTTGGTGGAACTTAATCAATCTTGGTCGAAGTGTAACTCGGTGGACTGTTTTTCTTGCTACTAGGCTTCTCTTGAGCGTTTTCGACTCTGTATCTCAAGACAGTCGATGTCCAAGGTATAAAAAAGAAAGGTTTTCACGATTTTTCTGTTTTTTAAAAAAGATAGAGGTACTTACAAAAGAATCAACAAACTTGTCCAATGAACTGAAAATTCTGGAGGAAAAATGGAGTAGTCTATCCAAATTGGAACTGTCCCCTTCAAAGTCCATACCCCACAGAACATTGGGCACATCCGTGGACGAACCCGGACGACCCGCCATTTCCACCTGTTCAACCGTGATTCGTTCCGGCGAAAATTCCAATCCCGCGCTTCATCAATCTACTCTGCTACCTAATGACTTGTCTGCCAGTCGCGTGTCATCTGTTTCGGACACGCGCGCCTCGTTTGCCGGTCGTGTTGCTGCCATGAGCAGCAACTATTCACATCATCGCCCGTCTGCTTACGGAAACGCGGCTGCTGCTGCTGCTGCCGCCGCCCACTTACACTTCTACTCTGGCTCCCCTGGGGCTCCGGTACGTCCAAGTTGTCTGAACACAAATGGACCAACTGTGCGCAACCTGATCCAGAGCATCGAGAATCAGGTATGTTAGATTGTCTGCTACGACATTTTTGGAGTTCATTTGACTGCATTTTTTCTGTCATGATTTGGCTATTTCTGTTCGATTTCGAGCCATTTCTCATCATTGTTAACCAACGTTGGTCATCTGGGAAACCCACATGGAACAAGGGTGCATTACTCGTAGGTGCACAGCTCAAAGTATTACTCCGTTCATGTAGCATGTGTACGTGCACACGTGCCAATGTTTTCGCGCTCGACAATCCTGTCTTGCTTTCTGAAATCATTTCATCAGCTGAGTGAACATTGGAACAATCAAGCTGTGTGCGTCAGAATGGTGGCTGAGCTCAAATTCGTTGGCAATCTTCATCTATTTGATAGTCATCAGCTGAAAATGATTACATATCAAAAAAAGATAGCAGTTATCTAAAGAGTTCCGCGTTTCCGGTCTGACGAACTGACAGGAAAGTTTAAAATCGGATGCGCGTTCGCTTTTCGAACTGTTATGAGAAACACGATCACAGAAGCCTCTGTCTGTCTGAATTTAATTTAGCATCAGGAAGGCTTATTCATTCAGCGTTCACTCTGCTGGTTGAACCATAGAAGCATTCCAAAATTTTGAATGCCTCACCCTGGAAATCTGTTATTTTACCTACTCCACTCTGGTGTTGGGCATCTCCTAAGGTATCCAAAGGATAGGTTGTTGTGGTAGGATTTTGTCAATGCTGGGGTTTGCTAACACTACAAGCGAGTCCACCCGCACACTTACCAGTGATCTTTTGCTATCGTTAGGCCTGGTTTCATTTGTAATTAAACTCAGAATCGACGGGTTTTTTCTGTAAAGTATTCCTCACTTGTTTACGTAAGCTACCACTATTGTCATGTTTTTGAATTAGGGCAATCCTGATGGTTAGTGTGTGGTACTTGTCACCATGTGTACCATTGTAAAATTTGGTCCATCGTGTAAGTTCACGATAACCTTATGTTTCTTTCCCAGCGTGTCTCATGACCCTCAGTATGATCGGTTGGTGTTGTTGTTCGAGCTACCATTCGTTGCAACAGTAGTGTGACCACTTCTGATACGGGTACACCAGGATCAATTCTGTCCTTATTGGAACCTGCCAACAAACAGTATAGAGATTGGGGAACGGGATCAGTTGTGATGTGCTAATTGGAAAGTGCGTCTCGTAAGGCATGGTGATTGTATCTTTGACTGTTATCTTAACTGTACCAGATGTTAGGTTTTAGTAATCTCCATACCGGCCACGACGTTATGATTAGTTTGGGGCTGACTCGCATACAGCTCTTCAATTTGTCTTACTGGCTCCTACTGAGTGTACATAGTACTCCGGTAACGACTTTGGAACACCTAACTGAAACTATAGGATGAAAACTCAGTTTTGTCTCGATTTGGTCATCCTGAATGCGCTGAGTTTTATATGTGATACTGTAGCGGGCAGACTCAAAATGTCTTAATTGCAACGGAGCAGATCATTTATTAGCTGTGGCTTTTAGTCTAGGTTTTTTAATGACTGCCACTATTCGTGTGTATGTGTGTAGGTAGTCCACTAGTATCCCGTTCATTGCCATGACATTTAGGTCGTGTTTTTCTTCAAAGTGTAGGCATGACTTCTTTCTTAATGCTGTATGTGTTTACTATAGGTGAAAGCTGTACAGCACCAAAAACGTGGTCTTTCATCCAATCCTTCCAACACCCTCCCGGTCACGTCCACCAATTCTTCTCTCCATTTGTATTCCTCCTCTACGGTGTGCAAAAGCAACCCGCTCAGCACTAATAACACTACTAGTGGTGTTAATGGTGTCAGGCCAAGGGCTTCTGTGTGCCTTGGTCTCGCCTCTCCCACCAACCAACCCGTGAACAACAAGCTACGTTCACCCGGATCGGCCAATGTCGTATCGTCTAACTTTTGCGACAAAGAGAATGCTTCTGCACCCGGAGGACCCGGTTCAGGGCCGCCTATTTCTTCCAGTTGTGATCCAAAATTGACCATTACTTCTTCGGTGGTGGATTCAGAAGATACGGGAATGCGTTCCCGGAATAACTTGTCGGCTGAGTTCAAATTAGCGGATTCTATGACGAATCGCTTCAGTGGACCTGTCAAAGATAAACAAAGATATGAGTGAGTCTGTTTGTTAGCATTTATGTTCTGTCTTATAGATTCTTCCGGAAGCGACGATATCACACATTGTTTTTCCATCGTCAGCGTATGAATTGCGTATGAATTCTGTTACCATTCTGCTGCCATTTTTGTGGGTACATAACACGTTATTGGTATTTGGTACTCGGTATGAAATCGAACCGCTCACATGCACATCTGCCGATCAACGTAATAGCAGCTGTTACCGCAGTTAACTATTTCATGGTTGAATTTATCACAGCGATACGCAACCCTGTCATATCGACTCGATTGCTCATGCTTTACGTGTACCCAGGTAAATTTCCCTTCTTTGTTTGTGAACTCGCTAGTGAAAAATGTAGTCAATCAAGATGGCACAATCAAGATGGATCACAAGGTTTTCCAAATCTGTTTGTTTGAGCGAACTAGCAATAATACATCAAATGGTCGAATGTTAAAGGCTGATTGACTTTCAGTATCAATGGGTACCACAGCACCTTCAGATATTCAAATTACCCAGCAGGCAAAGAGTGCATCGAGATGGTCTGTTGACTAGTGAGAAAAAGTCTACCTAGCAACTGACGTTGAAGATAGAGGTTGCATGTTTGAGCAGTTTCGAGGAGACGGTTTATCAGCGACCCCAATCCAGGAATCAATATCGGTGCGCGCAGCAATTCATTAACTCATAAACTGCTATATGCTGGACCATTTTGAGCTGTGGGACGGATCGTCGTTTACAGCAGTGGTTACTAGGACTATTCAAGAAGTGAAGTTTTGTCAAAATAAAAAGGGAACCAAAAGCTTGATAAAGTATGGTGAAATCTGCGCATTGCTGTGTTTTGCAGGCAGGTCACTGACTGCGGTACACTGTCTTGTTGGATAACGTTCTTAACCATCGATCCATTGAGTTTCCAACTAGGTAAACGACTCCTTCCGACTTTATTCAATGGAATGATCAAGTGTATCACGCCTTGTGACGACGTCGTTGCCCAACCACCTCAGAGTTGTAGCCAGCTATCGATAGTTTCAGCAAATAACATCCAGTGGGATAGCATTTTTAGTGTGCAACTTAATTACTTAACCAATTAGTCACGTGTCTGAAGAATTTGGAACTGTGCACCAACCAACTGCCAGGTTGTTCACACGATCATCCCTCTGGATGTGAACTAATTGGCAGGGACCGATGGTCATACCTTATGAACGTATTCTCAGTGAAGATGTATGCAAACTTGTAAAGTGTGGCCATCGTTTTCTATGTCATCGTACGCACGCATTGCACATTCATTCTTTCCGTAGTACTAGTGACCTGTTGCGACGCCACTGCTGACGCAGGTTAACGAAGTTAACGTGCGTTTTTTAACTATGGTTCAGTTTGACTAGGTGATGCAACCCGATTTTGTGAAACAGTCCACATTTTGGTTCGAACTGTCTGCGATGGAGGAGTTGAGAGTGCGAACATTCCAGTCTTGACGTACTTTGCATTTGGAAGGTATGAAATGTATGCTATACAGGCCAGCCTGGCCTTCCCGTTTGTTCGTCATAACCTGGCTTTCTCGGCAAATGGGGCTTAGCAGAATAATGTCATCTATATATTCTATGTCGGCCAGTTTGGTAACCGTGATGAAACTTTATATCAGTCTCTTTGAATTTCATCAAATATACCTTATAGAACGCCGCCCATCACGAAATCGAGCAAGATGAGGTAGTTAGAACTTCTCTAGTCATCACTACTAGGGGTGGTCAACCTACGGCACACTTGCTTACACACTCCCACCTTGCTCACAGAGTGCACATACTTATCCCAAGAGGTTCATTTCTTTAAGACATCTTTGAAAAGGAGTCAGCTCCATAAAACATGACAACTAACCGGCTTGAGAGCGTCTTCTAGGTTCAGAGTTAACACTGTTGTGACCGCAGAAGACGCTTGGCCTCCTAAGTCGTTTATTGCATGAAATTCCGTACGGGTTATTTTAAAACCACGAACGCGTACACTCATTTGCACGGCTGACGGGCATTCACACACATTGGGTAGGAGTACCTTATCGTTCGCCTTAGTGGCACGTGCCCCATTGTGCGTACACACTATTCCAGTATTCGTTTCTGACCCATGGTCTTCCTGGCGTTGAGACTTGCCCTTTAGTTCCCGTATATACGCGCCATACTACTCAAAAAAACGAAGCTGCATGTTATACAACACCACGATTGCCGGTTGTTTATGAGTGTGTTGATGTTCCAAGACCCGTCTTAGACTATTAGTTAATCCTTTCTTGTTGACGAGCGTATGTGATCTGGTAATTGATAGAAGGAAACAGACATGATCCTAGTCCAGATGATTGCTCCAGACTACAACAGCCTTTACCAGGGTGGCGCCACTTGTAAATGACTGTTGTTTGGCCGAATTGTGTCCATGTCTGCGATACACAGGGTGATGTTCATGTAACTCAGTGATTCCTTCTGTGTTGAAAAGCGGCGCCTGAAGTATTGGCGCCTCGAGATGCCTCCACTTGCAACAGTCTTGACGCTCTCCACGCGTTTCGCTAAGACACCAAGTATACCACTCATCCGATTCTATGCTGGAGCACGACGTTCAAGTGGGTCATTCAAGTTGGCGACCAGTATGATATCTAGGTGTTTACTCTGTTTCAGAAAACCAGAAGCGTATGCCGATAGAATGATTACGTGGTGCTTCCTTGATTTGCGCTAACCAGTGCGCTAAGTCTAACTACACAAGCGACTTTTCACTGGAATCCAAGCAAGCAAGCGTCGCTCTGCCTTGGGAGTCAGCGCGATCCCCACTCCAGCTTCGGGGTAGTCAGAGTACTGGGAAGGGAAACACGTGAATCGAGTGATGTGAACCTAAGTAAATGGCGATACTGGATCACAGATACTTGTTGCGGAGACGTAATACGCATCATTTTTCTGATTTGACAAGGTACTTGTCAGAACGCCCTGATTCCCTACTTGTCAAGGAGTTCAGACATTGAGGGTGCTATAATTTATCGACTGTTTTAGTGGTAATAAACAATTATCAACCGAAGGTTGAAATTCGGCCTACAAATTTACAATGGAGTTGTAACGGAACTTTGATTACGGCTGGCTGCTGTTATTGTAGGGAGAACGATTACTTCTGGTTCTTCCCGGTCACGTGTATTGTGGCGTGGAACTGACTCGGGTGGGGAGCACCTCGAGCCCCTTGTGCAAAAGTATGACCCACGAGGCAACCTTAGCGTTCGCCTGAGAACCCTTTCTGGAACCAATACTTCAAAAGTCTGAACTACTTGACAGTTTTGGACTTGCATAGCCCGATGGGGCAATGAAAAAGACATCTGGTTATTGCTGCGTGCAGTAGACTTTGCCAAAGCAGCATCGAACCTCTCGCTATTGCAGAAATTTTTTCGACTGTACAAAGTCTCGGTCAGCCAGTGAGTGGGCAGTCCGAGTGCTCTTTTGTTTGAGGGTATTTCTTCCATACATTTTCCTCACTCAAAAAAAGCAATGCTTTAGTCGTGAAAACGGATGGAGACCGTCAGTACACTCCTACACAGTCTGTAGTATGACCCACGGCCTCATGAGTGTGTTTTCCTCCTAGCCACTACCCTTTGGCCTACCTAACATAGTTATGTCTGGCGAAACCGAAATCCTAGTCACCGTGGCCCCGCAGGTCAACACAGAACGCGAATCCGACCACTAATTCCGGGTATCAGAACAGGCCAGAGTAGTTGCTGTTAGTAAAATCGTTCCCAAATAGAGATGTGTAAAACCGGAGTTTATCAGTAAAGAGAAGGTATTGTGACGACCAAGGACGACAATTCACATTTTTGTGCAACCCCGTTGATCCCAATTCCGCGGTCCAGCGGATAAGTGTCTGCGCCACTGTCTGACGCTTATTCATGGGTTTTGGTTCCGATTTTCTGATTAACATGGTGATGGTAAATTCTAACAAGAGCGAAGCTACCAGTGATCCCTGAGACCAACTACTCGCGGAATCCTTTCTTTGGGGTTAGAATGTATGGTTGCTCGTTTGCAGGCCAACCACGAACGGCCGATCAGTTCCATTCTATGATCAAAAGGAAGCGCAGCGAAAAGTACAGGATGGACCACACATATCGAGACGATTCATACCACCACCGTTTGTCCGCTCTATTCAACTTGGCGTGAGTGAACGAAGGTGACCGATGTGCATAAGAGACGACAGATAAGTGACTGGAGCAAAAATAAATTAGCGTCAGTTATACGCTCAAACGCCACATTAATTATGAACAATAGTCATTGCTCCTTGTGATTGAGGTTCACGTGATCTGTGTGACAGTTGTATGTCGCTTCTGCTTAAAAAGTGACGTCGACTCTTCTGTAAACATTGCTGAACTAGAAACCCAGCTTGTTAAGTTGCACACGTCACAACAGTCAACTGTTACGGATATTTTTGTTTACCTGCTGAACTTAGT
The DNA here is from genome assembly GCA_008508345.1 of Paragonimus westermani. Taxonomy (NCBI): domain Eukaryota; kingdom Metazoa; phylum Platyhelminthes; class Trematoda; order Plagiorchiida; family Troglotrematidae; genus Paragonimus; species Paragonimus westermani. The sequence goes on from QNGE01003557.1 coordinate 61,421, forward strand.
TTCATAATTTAGTGCATGTTTTAAAGTCTGCCATGCATAACATTTAGGAAAAAACAGCAATTTGCACCTCAGGCTGAGATTGTGCGTCCTAATGAGGTGACAGCCACACTCGAATTACCTGCGATATCAACCATTGTTAATGTGGCGGCTCGCGGTAGACGGGAGTGTAACAGTTTTGTTTCGATTTGTGTAGAACCAACTGAGACGAGACTCATCAACATCAGCGTGGCATTTAGCTTGGTTTGCTTGTTTAATGTTTCTTCACTAAAACGAGTGGTGAGCATCTTCGTAAGTCCATGTGCCTTATTGACATGCGTTGTAGAGGGTGAACGCCTAAGTTGGTCTCTTAATCCCAGGCTGCTAGAATGTTCGAGATCTTCCAATGTCCCTACTCGTAATTATCACTTACCCCTCACACTCTATTTCAGACTGATTTTCAACAACAGACCATGTTTATTCCGTATGAACTTTACACACCGAGTGACTTCACGTGGTTTTTACCTTATATGCTAAACTGTGCTGACCTGTGTCCAAAACTGATTTGCATTTTGAATTAAATTATCGACCTGCATTGACTGCGCAATGCAAACTTTCGGTTGTACGTAACAGTGTTTCTATCACGTGCCAGACATCCATGTTCGACCAATTTACATCGATCACTCACCTGATCCGGACAACACAGCTTATGTTGGGGTCCTCATTGGTCAGTCTGCAGCGTGTAGTAATATTGCCAGTGGTCGAACCGATTCTCGATTAATATACAACCACGAAAATAGTCCTATTTTGGAAATGGAGGATACCAGAGGGATGGGGCTAAATGCTTAAACCTCCCAAGTCTAAACTCAAATAATCAACTCCTGAGTGTATACACTTTTTCAGAAAACAAGGGAATCGCATTCGCAAACAACCAGCGACCTCTACTGATACCCAGAAATTTTCCCACCTTATAGACAACTTGGTCGAATAGTGAAAAAGTGACTTCACGGGCCCCTTTAATCCCCATCTCCATTCAAGGACTAGACGGGTCTCCAAGATTCCTATCTGAGACAAGCAACTCCTAATTTGTTGATAGCAACTTTCATTACTATTTTCGAGGCCATCGATTGACTGATGCGGTTGTCATGTCAGTTAAATTAGAGTGGCTTGACAAAGTGGACAACATGGTGAACAATGTATCCTCATTAAGGTGCATGTCACAACCCTATAAATTTATACATTTTTGGTGTTTTGGTGAGTTAACTTGCTTGATCGTCTGTTGTGTGCTGTTGAACGCAACTATCGACGACAAAATGTCCCGGTGTTTGGTGGTGTCAAGTTTTAGTGACCTGTTTTCTCACGTGTATAGTAAAACTGTTCTCGTTATACTGTTATGGCTTCAACTCCACTAAGCATGACTCGACTCGGCGAAAATTACCTCAGCTTCATCAATTTGACCTGACTTTTCTCCTCTCGAACTGGTATCATTAAATAGTCTGATTCGTTTCCCTCCAGCGGATCGGGCGTTCTTATCGGTTGTTTGTATTCTGATATCTTGTAGACTCTTCATGACGTCCCTGTTCAGTTTATCTGCAGTCACGATTTCGGGCTGCATCTTCAATAATCTATCTGCCTAGGTGTGATCTTTTGTGATTCCGGACGTTGTTATGAGGTATAGACTGGTATCGCACCTAGTGTCTGACTTGAATTGGCTTCTGGAGCCTTCATTTTTTTGGACTATGAGTTTCATCATCATCATCAGCCATGAGCCTGACCAAAAGGTACTGTGGCTCGGACTGCCGCTCACCTCAACAGTGACGTGGAATATCCTAGAAGGAAACTTTACTAAGAAGAACGACAAATACCAAAGGAAGACTAAGCGGAAAAACTAGAAATGGTATGGATACAGATGCGCCATTGACTGCGACACATCGCCATCTCGGATTGCGTATCAAACCAACGGTTTGCGTGATCACGAGGACCCCATACAGGCAGGCGATGCCTGCCCACTTTGCTCAATGAAGCAGTCAAGGTCTTCATATTTGGTGACCGCGTTGTTGCTTGACCACCACGCGGTTTTACCCAACTGTTGGTGGCCTCGGTATATAGTGCCCGATACGGCAAACGCTCAGCTGCCATACGGAACACTTGACCTAATTGTCACAAGCTGTGCAACGTGATTAGTTGACCAGTTGATTGCGCATCCCGAGCGTTCCGGAATACGTACCGGCGAATTGCCACATTGCCCACGCGACCAGTCCACTTAATGTGGGCCAATTGGCGAAGACAACGATGATCAAACAGCAGACCTGTTCTTTACATCCTCATCGCTTGAATGCCAGTTAAACACCTTGCATTTACGAGCGTAAGTCCTCTGGGCAAATGACAAAACGAAACAGGCACGCGCAACGGCATAGTCCGAGTCCAGGTGGTTGCTCGAAAGGCACAACAGTCCTTAACAGAGTAGCGTCTGCTGTAACTAACTGTTATATGATCCAACTGTGTCCACGGCTGAGAAGCACACGGAGGTCTCCAAGTAACACAGTGCTTCTTCCTGTGTTGGAATGCAGTGCTCGAAATATACAAACCGTGGGATGCGCACAGCTGTAGTAGTCTTTCGCCATTGTCAGTTCGTTGTGCCCGGACACCAAACATACCTCCTAGCCGCTTCTCATCCGAAGAAAGACGACCAAGCTGAGCATTAAAATCGCCCGCTAGTATGATGATGTCTGAGTGTTTAGACTGCCTCAGAAGGTCAACGAGGGCGTCATAGAACGCATCCTTGGTAGCATCCGGACAGCTGTCCGTCGGAGCGTACGCCGATATAATGAATACACAACGCCTTTCTGATTTGCGTCGACAGACTTTTACCGACGTATTGAGTCTGACAGCGCACAAGCGACTGTTCACTGGGATCCAATCGAGCAAACATTGCTCTGCTCGGGAACTCAGCGCGATTCCCACTCCAGCTCGACCGTGAGATTCAGCTTCGGCGTCACCAGAAACCCTGAGACAGAAGCGCTTGGATCGACAGCTATCTAGAGGTGAGCTCAAATGGATAACTGTGCTAGAGTCGTAGACTCGCGTCTCCGACACACAGCACACATCAAGCTCCAGACTTGAGAGAGTACTTGCCAGAGCAGCTTGCTGACCGATTTGTCGGAGAGTGCGGACATTGAAGGCGCCAATGTTTACCAGTTGTCTTGGCCTCAGAAAACAATTATCGCCCGAAGGCACATGGAAGGCAGAAGAAATAGGGGGTAAAACGGTAGGAGAAAGTCGTGGTCGGTTAGTAATGTCACTGTTGAGAGAACGATAACTTCTGATACTTCCCGGTCGTTTATGCCGCGGAAGGGGGTTGACTTGAGGGACCCCACCCCGAGCCTCTGACTCAAAAGTCTGACCTGCGAGACAACAGGATATAGGGTTTTCTTGGGGGACCCTACCCGGAGCCAATGACTCAAGAGTCTGACTCACTTGGCAGTGAGGGGCTTGCCTAGCCCGAGGGCGCAGTGAATAAGACAATAATGTCTGATTCTGAACACTGCTGCGCGTAGCGGATGTACTCAAAGCTACATCGGACTTTTGAGAAATATTTGATGTTTTTCGCCCGTATTGTATAATACGCCGGCGGTCAAGGCCAACCGTTGGGTGATCGGTACCTTTTCTAACCACCTTCTTCCTGATACGGAAGACAGCAGTGCCGCAACTATAAAAATAGTTCTGCTGTATGCCCATCGGATCGTGCCTCACTATCTAAGCACTCCTACGCGGTCAGTAGTGCGACATACAATCCTATGAGTGTAACTGCTTTTCGTCTGACAAGGTTGGACCTGGAAGGACCGGAGTCCCAGTCAGCATAGCTCGTCGGATCAAAGCAGTACACAAGCCCGACCACCTCGGTACGGTGGCAGTATAGGTCGGACGATGAGTCTGAAAAACATCGAATGTTTTCGGAACTGCTAGATGTTGTTAAGTCACACGGTTTGAGTTTGCACGTGGATTGTTGGAAGTGAGTATTGAGGAATAGTAGGTAGTGTAGAAAACCTTATGCCCGGACGGCATACGACCGATGCTACCAGAGCTGTGCTTGTCTTCGTCTTCTTTTAAACGACATGGACATGGAATGCATTCGTCTAATATAAGTTCATCCTTCAGCTGAAATTGGTCAGAAAGCAAGGTCCAGTTTTACCGTTAATATCATACAGAATCGGGCTATCTGAACCGGCCAACCAATGTTCCTGTTGTGACAATGTTATAGGGTCTGCTAAGTTTGAGGCTGAAAATCCATGCATACCGTTGTTCAAGACAACGTAGGTTCTGTATATGTGCAGTAGTCGATCTTGACGACGAAGGAGTGAGTTGACAATAGTTCGCAAGAGCATCATTTGAGAGCAGTCCTTAAACGCCAAAACTAAACTTCTTGAAGGATTCGTTGCCTCTCGCAAAACATCATAACGTCCTCTGATCTTGTTTTGCGTGGGTGATCAAATGGTTCGAAGAGGAATGCTGGATTCGTTCCTTTTCTTGTTCAGCGCACTCGCATGGTCTCAGTCCCGCTAAGGATATTCGGAGTTACCTTGATCGCAAACTAAACGAATGAGAACCCCCTCCTGACCTTGTTAGCTTCAAAGAATCGTCGAATTGGTATCTGTGTCGTTTTTATACCGAAGATAATTGACACCTCCAGACGAAGAGTTGATGAAGCGGTCAACTCACTAATTAGCAACAGTGAACACGATGTCATTTTTTTCTGGTGGAGATGACAGACACTACTATCCATTGTTTGAAGAAGGTCTTCATGGCCCTGTGTTTATCCGCCTTCCGTGGTACGCTGATTATGTCATTTCTTGTTAGTTTCAAAATGTTATATTCAAACGCTTTCAAATATCAACAACAAATCACTTTATTCATTCGGGATGAATAGATGTTCAGCGTTTATACGAAGTGATAAACAACCGCGCAGGTGGCAATTTATTCGTTTACACACGTAGTTCCCGCGGTTACTTTGAAATCGAAATTCACACGCGTTTTCAAACCGATTATCGCACGTGAATTTCTGAGCCACTCGATAGACATTCTGAAGCGTTTGTATGGCTTGGAGAATCAATTGAACTGCAGTGCTACTACGACAGTATCATGTTTATGTTAAGCAGGCATGCGGTAATTTAAATGAGTAATGTCGATTGCTCGTTGTGTGTACAACTGAATTAATATTTACGTACGCGCCTACAGTCTCATGTGTACGGAAGAAAAATGTTCATCCACTAGCACATTGTTGCATACTTTCTTGCCTGTGTATGTGTTCTTAACTGAGCCTCGTTTTCAGTCTAAACATTAAGGTCTGTTTACCGTAAAGTATTTGAGAGGTGGAGTTACCGTCATGGCATAAACCTTACTTAGAGTGGATTTGTTGAGTGTTGATTTAGACAAAACGTCGTAAGCGTGGTTGGTGGTTCGTGTTTTTCCAATGGAATAAAGATTGTAGAAATATGTATGTAGCTTGCGGGTTCATGTCTTCTAACTAACAGTGGTCGTAGTTTCGTCATATGCATGTGTGTGACAGGTAAGTGACCAACGCCGGTAGGTTTTAACACATAGGCTTGGCTAGACAGTTCTTTGGTAAATTCATGGTTTCGATCCTAAAGATGGAACCAACTAGTAGTTCGGTTCGGGGCTATCAAATTTTTCTGGCACATATATTTCGTTCTACCACGTCTTAAGTTTTTCATTCGTTTTAGATTCTTTGTCAGTTTTGTGCAGTTTTAAGACAGTTTCTTGCCGTTGCCAACTCAAAGAAGACACTAATACCAACTGTTTTTTCATTTATCCGGAGACATTTCACTGTCTTTCGAAGTGTCCACTATATGTAGTTGATCACTTCGTGTTAGCGGAATGCAGTTGGAAATGTAAATGCGACCACTAAGTTTAGACAAGCATAAGACCAGAGACACTGTTCAAGTGGCTAACGTGTTTTACATCGATAGTAAACAGTCGCGAAAAGCGCAGTTTAATTTGTAACAAAACATATTGTGGCAACATTTCACTTAGATTACCCAACCATATTGTACAATATGTTAACACTCAATGCTCACCCGAACATCGTGGCAATTAGTAGAACGATTTTAATTGCCCAAGAGAGGCGCCGATAAATCAACATCTTTTGGGTAGGTCAGTCACAACTCAATTTGGATTTCTAGCTGCTACGAGATGATGCTTGATTTGTAGCAGGTATCGCACATTGTCATTAAATTGATCGCATTGGGAGAGTCTGAACAAAAGTAAACTGGGCGTTTGTTACTATGTACATTCCAGTGGACATTTCGGAGAACAATTCGAAATGGTAGCATCTCTCGACAACTAGTTTCATTCCGTTTTTGCAGATGAACATAATATTTTAAATCTCTCCTAGCGAGTATGGTGACTCATGCACACACAAACAGCCGTCGACAGTTGTTAACTTTGCTGTACTAGCATAGGTGATTAACTTATGCTTTCTGCAAAATATGTTAGTCTCAGGTTCCTACTGTGCGTTTGGATAGGCGCCTGCGTTCTTCACTCGGGACAGCGTGGACGTTCCGAGTATGCGTCACTATCATACAACGGCTAGGATTTCGGACGGTTTTTATCAGTGCTTTCTCGTGTATTTCGGCCAGCGTGCAAGCTTACATTTCCATATGATTTCCCGACTCCAGACTCGTTTCAAAATCATAGGTGCTCCTCAAAACGCATTGTAATAAGCGAGGTTCCCACACAATGTAACCATCCACTATGTCTGATTGCCTAAGCGGAGTGCTTCTGCATGTATTTCGCAGTTTTGTATTCAGTTTCTCTATACATCATTTTGAAACATTTTACGTCAACGTGTGCAAGAAGACACTTTGGAAATAGCTGAAATTGAACCGTGATGATGCTCCTTCTAGTGGGAAGAAGGACAATGTCTGCACTATGTCCCAGGACACAGTACTGCCATTTCACGTTTCCCACCTCAGTAAAAAGGAAAACCACAACAAAATACCTTTCATTTCCTTTGCTCCAATATAGAATGTATAAGGCTTTTATTGTATTGTTTACCTCTATCTTATGGAAAAAGTGACAGTTCGTCATGTTCACTTTTGAATGACAGTTGCAATGGTGATAGGAAGCCGATCTGTAAATGATGGAATGATCATTTAAATTTCTATTTCTCCTTCTTACCATGCTGGACTCTTCCAGCTTCTAGTTCAGGAGATGGACGACTTAACCGAGAATCAAGTACTATTTTGACTAATTGACATAATCTGAATCGGGAGCCAACACTTAATGTTGTACATTTCTTCGATGCGCTCACCCGCAGTGACAGAGGTTTGGTGTATTTTCACGATTAAACAGAAAATTGATCAATTGGTCTGTCCACTTATGCTGTTTATGAGCACCATTAGTTTAACGAAAAGTATTATCAGCACTTTCAGAGTAGTAGCCTGTTTCATGTAAATTGCCTATTCTTCCAAAAATCGTCTGACATAAGTGAACTTCTTTTCCCGTTTCGTGCTGGCATTTGATAAGCATCTTTTCCAGATATCCGGGGGTATTTGATAAAGAAGCCCCGGCGTTCCACCCAAAGTCCGTGAAAAAATGCTCCTTCTAGAGGAAAATTGCTATGTATACTGTTTATCTGAGCACATAATTCCCGGCTGCTGTGTTTAGCTAAAAACGAACCAAGATGCAAAGCAAATTATTTCCGAAATCGTTTTTTCCCACCTAGCTGATGTAGTTGGGTTAGTGTTTAACAGCGTTGAACGCCTCTGATGAATTTCTGTGTGAGGTGCCTCCATATCAGTTTACACCGTCCTCTGCGTCTATGGGTATCACTAATTCGCCTTCACTCGTCTCCCCACATTCACGAATAGTCGTAAAGTTGGCGAGATAATGCTTCCTGGAACCGTCACTAACCGCAACGACAGCAAAGGACAATCTAAAACAGAAAAATTCTGCCGAAAAGAAAAAGCGGGCTAAAAGGAGGTTGAACGGTAACACCGTTGTGTACGCAATCACGTCATTAACTGAGGCGTGTCACTGTATCAGAGTTGGCTGGTCACACAGTCCAGACCAATCAAGCTTTGCATGCTGATTCTCTCAACAACACTGCTAGGGGCTTCATATTTTGTGGGGTTAACTAAGCGTTAGTGGTCTTGATAGACAACGCCTAGTGCAGTTAGCGCACATTAACCTATAGAACATGTGACTCGGTCACTGCACACTACGTATGTTTACTGTTTGCATAATTTATGGCTTATCCCAGGTATTCGAAACACACACAAGGAAACTGCCGCCTTGCTCACGCGACCATTCCCACTTGATGTGGGCTATTTGACGAAGATAACGGTGGTTAACCCTAGCGTTTCTATTACTATGTTGGTTACGAACAGGCCATAGTTCTACACCATAGACCACTTCTGTTAGAGTGAGGCTGAGACGAAGCGCTTCTCTTTGAAAGCGAACCGTTGTGAAGTCTGTCTGTATTCTAACTTTGTGATGAGCCATGAGTGATGTTCAGTTTCTTTCGAGAAAAAATTCCTCATCACGTGTTAGTGACTATAGGGTATCCTTACCAAATTCGAGTATATTTTACTCCCCTCTGAAGGGGTATTGTGCCAGCTAGCGAATGCTACGAGCAAAGGTAGCTACTGCTAATGTTTTCTAGTTCATGCAACCTTTTGGTTAAACTGATTAACCTACCTTGTAGCGAATTGATATGGCTTCGTCTTGCTCTTGCTACGTTTGAGTTGAAATTGACTTTGGGTGCTTGCATATCATAGATTTTTAGACAACGTTTTGCGGCAACTACCTATTCGTATGACATATACTACCTTTTCATTGTCTACCTACTGTGGGTTTTCGCTTCTTAACAAGTAACTTAAACGGTAGCCGAGCAGCACTATGGTACCCTGACAACTGTGCGGATCTAGTACATTATTCGTCATGTAAACATTTAATGCTGGTCTCTCACGAATGTGAGGATTTCTATTGACACTTCCCGGTGTTATCTTTTTGTTCACTGTTTCAAACCGGATCGTGTCTCCCGTTTGCTCTTTCTGTAGGCCAACTCCTATACTCTTATTTCTCATCGGGCTTAGGCTCACACTCGTGGCTTTGGCTTATTTCAATGTTGTCTTCAACTTGAGCCTGATTCGTTACACTCAACTTCATGTGCCTTTTGATTGTGTGTGCATTCTGCGTGGACAGATTTTATTGCCTGTCCGACCTCCTTGATGGAACCTGTCATTTTGATCTCTATGTTATTCCGTTGTCCCCAGTGTAAACTGAGTGACATTGTTTATTGTTCAAAGTGACTGCACCTTGTGAACTGCGCTCGATCGAGTGTCGTGTGACGCATTATGTAATGACATGTTTACTCTTATGTGCTTGCTGGGTGTCTGGCCGCTTACGTAAACGTACGTGTATGTATAGATGTAATGCGTGTGTTGTTTATACCTCGCTCGGTGTTTTGATATGGTCTCAGGTGTTCTTATCAGACTACAGGTTCAAATCACAGATTCTGTGCATGTAATTCGCTCGTGTTGAACGATGTTTATTCCATACATGACGCTTGCTTGGCATCTCAAATGAGCTGGTAATTTGACCCGCATCCATTAACCTTTGTGCTTTCTGCTGTCTGTCGTTTATGTCTTCGCGTTGATTCCAATGACTGGAACTAAGGCCTACTGCACATGCGTTCTTCGAGCCGCACGCAGGTCTCGTTTGTACTTAGTCCAAACTGTTTGCTTATCAATTCTGGAATAGGGATGTCAATGTTGAAGCCAACTGGTGCAACGCATACATATTCGAGGGTGTTTTAGAGCAGACAAGCAACCCGTTCGCGCCTTGTTCTGTTTTGGTTATATGCAGCCATTTTGTACTGAATATTTTATACATAAGGACGCGCTGTCGTGTATACTTTGTCGCACCTCTAGGAGCTTCAGTAGATTAGTCCAGAGTGGGATTGAGTTGGAACTGACTAAATATAACACGTCTGATGCTCGTGATCAGTCACTCGTACCAAACATGCTGACTGACCGTTGCGGTAATCAACTGGGAATATGTCATGTTGAATGAAAGAATGGATAAGCAAGTGATTGTTGTTTTGAACAGGCAGTCCAAAACAGTTCTTTTTGTAGTGTTCTCGCTTTCAAAATCCATAATGGGATGAGGGATGTCATGCCATCTTGAAACAGTGGTACACATCCCTGCTCGAATGAAATGCACACCTATATCATCATGTTAGTCTGACGCAAGATGTGGCCATACATTTACATCTGTACTTCCGGTCTAGGTTGCATACGAGTCATGCTTATTTCGTTTGTTCTCATTTCACGTATCTATTCTAATCTGTGACCTCATTGGGAGAACGTTTCTAATCAGTCTTGATTGGTTGTCATGTTTTCATTACTAAGCACTGAGCACCGCTTGCATTTACTCACTCGCATTCTCAACAAGAAATATGGATATGTTGTACCAATTAGCACTGATCAGCAAGCCAAACGCTGATTCAGGACTTGTTCGTCTAGTAGGTGAATCGTAAAGTCTGTATGTCTACTAACCGTTTCGGATCCATGTAGAGCACGTACACTAACCCGATTCAATTGGTAGGATGTGTCACCTGATGTTCATACAATTTCAACACTGTCGTTGCTTGCAGGTGACTCACAGTTGTGCAGTGATGATAGCTCTGACTTAAGTTTAACCGTTTATGCACTCTGGCAACTTGTTGTTAGGTGACAACTACACGCGCGATCCGTGATTACGAGCAAAATTAGGCTATGAAGTCTGAGTTTGATATTCATTTTGCGAAGGTCACAACGAAATTGTCCGGCTCTTATTTGACAAGTTGACAAGTTATAGGCACCTTGATGTTCATTATTTTGTCTTGGATTCAGGGTTTTTGACCAAGTTCAATCTCTCTCTCCATTTTCCATTCTTAAACCGTAAGACTGTTTTTGTCCTGAGTTGTTAGGGTTTAGCGTCAGGTAATGCTCTCGGACACGTTGACGTTGAGCATGGCGTTACAAGCCGCTGGCCGGTAAACTCTAAACTATCTACGGTGAAGCTCACATATGGGAACAAGCGGAACTTATGACGGTAGTTCGAGATTCAGGCTGACCTGCCCTCGAACACTTATACTAAACCGTCAGAGGGGATTGTGCGTATGTTCTTATGCAGATGTGGCACTAGATGCCCTCCTACTAGACTTAAATTCGTAGCTTTGCAACAAGTCAACATCGTCGTTATCGTCCGTATTCTTCCGGCATTAATTTAATGGCTTACTATACCATGCTATACTTGACGGTGCCTCCAACCCTAACTGTTTCAGAGCCTTAGGTACACAACCGGAGAGACAAACCTTATGAGTCTGCCTAATTTTTTGGATTCATGCCATCCACTGACACACGATAGGTATGCCGAAACAGAATAATTTAATGTCAGGAATCGGCTTTAAGTACGAGGATGTTCGAGTCAACATTCATTAAGGTCTGTCTTTCTGCTTTCTCGTTCTGCACGGACCGTTCTGTGCCTCAGTTACCATGGATAATATATGAAAACTGTTCACTTGAATTCCATGAGTTTCACCACCATATGTGGATGTGGCGTACGACTTATTGGAGTGTCTCCGTTTGTACAGGTGATGCAGTCTACTAAGCGATATTCCGACGTTTTAACCCTCCTAATGAAATCACCTGGGTGGGATCAATCAGACTGAAATCAAGGTTCGCACAAAAGTGGTTTCATGTTGTTTGACGATTGTGTATGCAGGTAAACTTTGTCTTGCGGTTATTCTTCTTCGATAAATGGTATTTTGCGTTCCATTGTGAATATTGGCTCAGCTACCAATCTTCTCGCTGCTTAGTACTCACATGCTTTTCAACGGTTTTCTTAGACTAAACCTATTCGATAAGCTCTTTTCTTCACTGGCGACATTGCACTGGCTGTCGAGTGGATGGGAACTTCTGGTTGTGCCATGGTAGTTGCTGATGGGCCCACGCGTGAGAAAAATTGGTTTGGTATGTGTTAATTGGTGAACACACCATGACTTTTACCGTTTTCACGATCAAACGTTTTTTGCTCCATCTAATCGGTTCAGCTCATCTGAAGCTAGTACGGTATCGCCACCACGCGTCTCACTAGCGGCACAAACGACGGATATGAGTTCCACAACCACGAGTTTACATCACCCAGTTTCTGCCGGTTCCAAGCATGCTTCTTTGGAACGTCCAACTTCACCTCCGTCCAGTTTAGCTGAATCGGGCACCACTAACACTCGACGCTTTTCTTCCACTGACAACACCAACGTTAAAAAACATGGCACACTTCGTCTTTCTGATCAGTCAGATAAGGCAAGTCCACCTAAATCCGTCGCAACACCACAACAGCCATCTTCTCCTCCGGAATCCACCTCGGGCACCAATACAACCTATCCGACCATCCACCACTTTTGGCAAGACCCGTTACAAGAACTTGCTCGTCGCACACAAGCCGGCTCGAAACGAAACGCCCTGCTACTGTGGTGCCAGTCTCGAGTGGCCGGCTATCGAGGTGTGGAGGTTACCAATTTCTCCAGCTCATGGAACAATGGACTGGCTCTTTGTGCACTGCTCCACACCTTCACACCATCGGAAATCGCCTGGAACGATTTGGTCAATGCAAACGGTTTGCCAGTAGATAAACGACGTTGTTTTGAAGTAAGTCTGCTATTTCAGTTAGCTTTGTCTAGATTTCGATTAGCAGTTGAATCAGGTTATCACCAGTTAACGCACGTTTCGTATTTCTCACACAATTCTATGGCACAAACTGTTCCTTGAAAGTTAGGCTGCCTATCACTTGTTGGCCTACATATCGAAATGTTCAGATGTAGCTTGGGTGTATCGGTTTTCAGCCAATCTTATTGCACTTAGTCACAAACTCTGATTGGCACTTCAAACTGAGTACCGTGAATATGCCCAGTTTTTTCTTCTCGTGAGTGGAATAAAGTGCCGAAGAAGTAGACGGACGCATCAAGCAAACTTGCATTTGCACTCCTACGCAAAGCTGCATCAGTTGACCGAATAATTATAGTGCTTCTCTCCGGTCACTTCGGCCACTTAATACTGAGCGCACTTGTTGCACTAGGTTTCGGGAACTTGCACACACGCGGATGTTCCAATTACACCGAGTCACTTCTTCCAGTTAACCGTATGACAACCGTAGCATAGGCCGACTTGCTTTTGACTTGCGTTGTGGAAATGTCCACGCAACCTTCGAATAATCCACCGTAGATTCTATTCAGGCGTACTTTTCTGTTCACCTTCCCGAAGCTGAGTTGTGACCCACTTATCCGCTTCCCACATTCCAATCGATCATCAAATTTTTCGACATTTTCCGGTCTGCGTGCCAACCTTGATGACGTTTTTGCTTAATCAAGTGGCCGGGTGATTGGGGGAGTGGCCGGTATTTATCAAGAATCATACAGCCTAACCGTACCATTGAAAATATGTTTCTGTGGGCGGTACGTAGATTACATTTTTACCGTGCTGAACTCGAACCAGGACCTAACGGGTGTTGTATATTCAACCAAGGACATGGTTCTGTCACAATCACGCAACTGTTGAACAACGGAAAACGAATAACGGCCTTATTTGTTTCTTGCTCTCTGTTGAATGAAAGCTGGCACTTGCCCTGCTCTTTTTCGTTTGGTCGTGTGTGCCGTTAGAAGTACAACGAATTGCAACATTGAAAGTCACAAATTGATGAACAAACTGGTTTTCAGCGTGACATCTTCAGACCAAGTACAAAACAATAAACGTAAAAATAGTTTTCAAGGTGAACATCACTCACAATTGATCGCAGCTTTCGCACTCAGATAGACTTTCCAGCCAACCTCTTTTGAAAAGAAGCACTAGACTGGGTTTTAGAACTCATGAGAGCTCGTTATTATTGCATGTCCTTGCCACGGTCGAAAGAGGCTGGATGAAAAGTCTATCTGAATGCGAAGGCTTCGACCAAATGTGAGTAATATTCAACTCCAAATTAACCAAATCCTTGACTAATCATCAGTAAATGTTGAACTAGTTGTCAGCGAAAAACGTCTGGATCCCTAATACAGTGTGAATCTAATGTTACTTGTAGATTAATGACAGTATTATCGTGATATTCCGTCGCCTGTTCGAATGATAGCATGAACGCTCGGACAGAGTATCTCTCCGGGTACAGAAAAGAGATTCACAGGCTGATTCCGGTTGCCTCTGCACTCTACAATTCCTCGAGCGTGATTAATCGTTTGGAAAGCGTTCTTTAGTCACCAGACTTCTGTTCAACATTTCGCACGTCGATGATGATGGTTAGAATCACCTGGTCACCCGTTGGCAATTGGGAACTGCAGATAAAAACTTCAAACCTACCATAGTTTTCGGTGATGTACTTGCGTCACGTTACTCGATATCAATCTGCTCAACTGTTTGTAGCACTAATGTCATAAGTTTTCGATTAAAAAGAGTACGATAGGATCGCATTTTTCTACAGTATTCAGCGTTATGGACAGCAGTACACCAGTGTGACTGAATCACTAATTGCAGAACAACCTCAAAGGTAAGGGCAGAAGAAAGATGGAACTCATTTCTTGTCTGAACTTAAACGGTCGACATAACGCTGCCTTCAGCTTGCAAGCAAACAACTGAGTCACGAATGGTAACAATGCTGTCGGTTGAAACGCTGAGCTCTCTTTAGCCACTCCATCACGGTAGAGGGAAAACGTACGTTGCGATATGTTAACGTTTCGTGTCCTCTCGTCGGCCACGGACGTAAACCACTCGGGTTGTGTACAACGAAAAAAACAGCGTCACATCATGAATGGACATGCGTAAACTCACGTAAGGTATCTAGTAATCAAAACTGTGGCAACCCGATGTGTCGCTCCGATCACATACACCGCCGGCCGGTGAGTTCGGATCAATCTAGCTTCGTTTTGAAAGTAGGACAGTGTTCTGAACAGACAAAGTTGGTTGACCTGGTAACCTGTTGTCAAGAGATGTCTGGTGATCGATGCCGCAGTTGGTTCATCAAATCAAGATTGCTGCTTCATCATTTGTTTCAAACATCTTGGGACACGTTCAACCACCCGCTGAGATTGTTGTTCTGCTTAATTAAACGTTACTGTATCTGCTAGGGAGCTGGCAAACCATTCGAAGGGCATTCCAGTTGAACGAATTGCTTTCGCGATTATAGAAGAGTGATCGCTTGGTGGCTTGAACCGAATGCATCTGTGCGACTGCACACGTAATGATTAGAGCAGATTTTGATTCGTACGTGATATCGTCCGCCAGATAATCTCCTTGGAGTTGCAAAACGAATATTTCTTTATTGTTCACTTCGTTGTGAAATTCACCGAATTCCCCTGAGTAGCCATTTGTTACTGTAGTTTTTCTCATCATCTCTTGTGCTGCCTACAGTTTGCCGGGATTACAAACACGCTATCTTTTGCGAAACAGGGTTTTGACCAAACCGCATTTGTATATAATTGGAGCAAAAG
This sequence comes from Paragonimus westermani, assembly GCA_008508345.1. Classification (NCBI taxonomy): domain Eukaryota; kingdom Metazoa; phylum Platyhelminthes; class Trematoda; order Plagiorchiida; family Troglotrematidae; genus Paragonimus; species Paragonimus westermani. The sequence goes on from QNGE01003557.1 coordinate 76,935, forward strand.
TGGGAAACTAAAACTATTGGCTATCGCATGTTGCCTTTCGGTGCACCGTTCATTGTACCATTCACACAACTAATATTGAGTACCTGTAAGAAGAACGGACGGTTGTTTAATCTAATTTCCTGGAATAAAAGTATGTTAGGATGAACACTGTTAGGATAGTTGGAATCAAATCAAGATTATCAATATAATGGGAGGTCAAACACCATCAACGTTTTATTTATACAACAAAGCTTTGATAATGTTATCGGGCACTGACTTCTCAATCGTTCCCAAGTTATCCGAAAGATTTACCCATAGCATAGCCTCATCTGTTTGCTTGTAGCCAATTCCTTCAAAGCTAAATGGAATGTTTTCGATGCATGATACCATGAGGTGTTTAAGTTATCCATCTGGAGATACTGTCACAGAAAATTCAACTGTCTCATTCTGGTGAACGTTTGCAAAATGCGAATCAACCGGTAACATACATTACCAGTCTGTTCACCGAAACGTGCTCAAAGGTTTCTGGTAATTTAAGAGGGTCTTTCTGGTGATGTGACGATGATACTTTGCGGACGGGAACTAAAGTGCGCCCTGACTAACGAACGACCCAATGATGTGCAGAATTGTTCATGCACATGATCAGGCGTAGCAATGTCATCATCTGTTTTTATGCATCTGTCATTCCACGCGTTTTCCTTCTGGTTGAGATATTGGTCGATGCAAGAGTAACATCTGAAGTCGTTTTACCTTTTTAACGGTATGGTGTTTTTTCTAATACAGGCTTTCTTGAATCTTCCAAAACGGTGTCCGTTTTCCTTATGTGGCCTTCCTTTTTCATAGCAACAACACCGTAATTCTTATCTAGCTTTGAAAACAACAAGCGCCGTTTTTTCAACTATTCTTTGTTGCTCCAAGCATCACTGCTGGCGAATGGACGCTGTTAAAAGATGGTTAGAAATTTTGCGTAATATTGCATACAATCGTCTCATCAAAAGGCATGGACCACAAATCTTTCAGTTCATCATACATATGCATAAATTTAATTTGTGTTTAGTTTGTTAGTTTTCTTCGACTGCATCTTCAATTCCGGTCCAAGTGTGAGGACATCCAGCTGCGTTTGTGTGAAATGAGTAGACGAAAGACTGTCCACGTGCTTTGAACCACCAATAGGACACTCACATGGACTGACCGTAGAGTGGTGACCTCAGTGTTACCAACGCTATCTCAAAATTTCATGTGGCATCCAATCCGTTCAGTGTTCCAGCGAACTGATATCGGGTGTCTGCAAATTTGTTCGATCTCTCACAAACCACCACCTCAAAATGTGAGCATGTTAATCTTACGAGATTGACTCTATTCCTTGGTAATTTCTCTTTAGATAATACATTTAAAAGATGTCAGTTGTTGCCCTAATTATCGAATGCAACAGATGTCCGTTCCACCCCTGTCTTGCGTTGTAATGATACCAAACGGTCTAATGTTGACACAGTTGTGAAGGGGGGGGGTTAAGGACCTTGAAACAGTGCGTTCCCTTTAGCTCGTTTACTATTATAGAAATAAGACGTATGTTGTGACATGTGAACATTTCGTTTACTCTCATCGATCGAAAACATAAATCATCCAGATTATGTACATCTAACAGATCGAGTCAGGTAGAGCCAGAACACACAAATTCACAAAAAAGATTGCATCTTGTTGCAACATGTGTGATCTACTGACGTTATTTAAAATGTTGCGCAGCCAGAGTTCATAGTTACTGGCCTTTGGTAAAGCCATGCTGAACTGAACACACTAACCGACTTTGTGTACACAAAGGTAACTGAACCAACCAGGGTCTTGACTGTATACTATTTTCTGTGAATTTGTGCATGACCACTCACTGTCTCTCTCTGCTTACTTTATGTATATAATGAGAACGTTCCATGTTTGCTCCTTTTGGGAGCAGACCAGATGTTAACGTAAAAGCCGTCTCTGCGAAATGCTCTTCATCTGCAACCGACACATCTTCAAGACGGAATGTATCGGGTTGTTCTTATTTGAAAGCATTTTCGCAAAACGTGGAGTCGAACCAATAACTTGCATTTTATGATAACACGACCTGTTCATATTTGCTAACTTATTCCATGAATTTCTGTCTGTGACAGTGCGCCCAGCAACTCATTCTACGACCATTCAGATAATCAGGTACACTTAACTACTCCGTGATTACAAACCACTCGCTGAGAGTAGCATATATGCATAGGGTCAATCCCTTCCAGAATTTACACACCGTGTATGGAATTTAAGCGATCAGTCACCGAGACTGCCTTCAACATTTGCTCCAACTTGCACAATCGGCTGATCACACGCAAAATGGCCCATTCCGTACAAAACCAGATTACTGGATCGCAGTCACATTCCATGTGTATGCGAACTGCCTAACAACGTGCTTGTTCGCACGCAGTCTTCGATCCCGATGAGGCAAAGTAAAGTTGAATTAGTCTATCCAAATGAATTGGTTCCACATAAAGCCGCATTACGTGCATCACCACATCGGCTGATCCAGTGCTTATCCGTCAGAAGATGTGCACGTACGACACGCCTAGATGGAATCTCCACTCTGTATAACCATAATTCCGCTATATCTACGGCTGCCGAAGGGTTACTAAGAGTATGTGGAGTTTGCCCGCTAGCAAATGAACTCCATCTCGTTGTCTTAGCAGCCTTCTATGATGGTGGTTGTCCTAATTAAACGATTCCCATGGAATTTTTTCCAACCACTGTCCGTTTATGAGTGGATCATTCACAAACGTCCAGTGTTTTTTGTCACTCCGTTACTTTTAATCATGCCCCAATCCTTTTTTACTTGCCCTGCACCTCACTACTCGCAAAAATTGGTTGGTATTAACCATCATCCTAATTGGACACCGAAAATCACACTTATTGTAACCTAGTTATACGTAGACCGCATAGATTGCACAATACCCGATCGCATGCGAGATGTTTTCATGCTATGAGTGAAGGATACGTTGACCTTGCCAGTCGGACCGAACTATGAAGACAGTCTTGACAATCCAGTGTACACTTTTCACCAATGTCTCCTCTTTGATGTAAATTTTTCAAGACCCAATTTGTGCACTTGGTCTTTGTTAATGTGTGATCTGTTTAGGAGCTCACAAAAAACCAGCCGGTGCATGTGCTGTACTGAGGATCTGGGGTATCGGTAACTGATCGTGTAGACAATAGCCAGCTTTTTCAACCGTCCACTATTATATACTCTCCCTGTATTCGTGAACACGAGTATTAGGGAATATGTCCCTTGTCCGGACTTAACGTCTCACGCCTCAGTGTTACCTTTTGAACGAGTTGTCGAGGCTTTCCTGGTATATTGTCAATCATTCTTTGGGTTATGCTAAATTTTTCTGTCAGTCTTTGTTTTGTTTGCTTGGTTTAACACAGTGCTGTTATTTTTGAATAACGGAGGGTTGCCTAAGTAACATCAGCCATTCACGTAGATCCCTAAATTCCTCACTGCATTTACTTGTCTTCTTTTATGTCGTGAATCATTGTAGAGTGACTGTTCAGTTTAGAAGGTAAGTTAATTTCGTTCACCGTTCTCAACCACAAACCAGTACAGTTTGAGAAGATGTACCATCAACTTAAAGACCAATAAGAAACTCTCATTGGGTTTTTAAAGCCTACTTAACCTTGACCGTTGGGTGGTTGTGCAACTGAATCGTAGCTCGGAGATATCCTCTCTTCTCGTCCGGCAGAATGGTCTCAGAATTAACTGGTTCATCTAATGTACACTTCATTACTCAGTACGTTCATTTGTATTGATGTTGTATTTCCTCCTTTTTTTTTACTAGAACAACCTATCAGCAACTTTTTGATGTTTGCCTGGAAAAAAAGTTGTAACCACGTTTTTTTTCAACTTCCAACCGGATAACTATTTGGGCGCTACGTTGAGCCATAATTTCATGTGGTTTTCACATGTTAACTGTACATCATACCTAAGTAAGAAGACTTATGTCTAATGTCTTCTTCAACCTCGCATAGTCTCATGCCAACTTCGAGAATGCATGCACAGACCCCATTGATTACATTGCTCCGTGGTAATTATTCCTGAACGTCTGACCAAGGATGTTGAAACAGTTTTCTACCCTCAGTAATTTGGACAAAATAGTTAGTAAAGGAACGCTGGTAGATGCTAGCATTTCGTATTGTCATTCGGGCTCTACAGGAATTGAAGTCGAAAAATGTCCTAATCCTCAAACCAACCAAAAGATCCGGAGGAGTAGTCGTCGATGAGACGAGGTGCGTGGACAAAGTGTTATCAATCTTGAGTGATAGACAAAAGTTTAGATTCCATGGCCAGAAAGAAAACAGTTGTCTAATCGAA
>QNGE01003558.1:0-28302 GCA_008508345.1 Paragonimus westermani
AGCCGTCACCGATGTCTTGACTAGATTGTTTTGGTGAATTTGAATCCTAACATAAACATACTTCTGTAGATTAGTGACCTTAAAGCAGAAGATGGATGTGTTACACATTGCTTGGCTGATAGGGCATGCAAGGTTTATTCAGAGAACACACTAGACAATGAGCTGAGATCTGAACAGATCATATTGTGAGATAACGATTGGCCGGGGGCAATTAGTTGTTAGAAATATGGTCAGAACTTTACTCACACATGGAGTGAAGTATCTAAGAAAGAAGACCATGCTTATTTGAGTGCTGTTCAAGGGTGGCAACACCACAGAACGGCTAACAAATAGGGTTAACCATGCAATCAGCAGGACACATGTATGGGTGATCTTTGCATTCAGTTCACCATATCTCTAGTTCTCAGACTTCACAGCAAAGACAGTCTATCGGTTCAGACGTCATCTATGTGTATCCAACCTTTTACATGTTCCAGCGAAGCAAGTTATGTTAGCTGAGCATCAACGTAGCTTTGAAAACTAATCTGGGAACACTTCCCACGTTGGTTGCAGTATGTTCGGAAGTTTTGCCGACGCTGACCCCAGACCAACCGGATTGATGGCCACCCGCAGCGGTTAAGTCAATGAACGCGCACGACGTAATGGACTAGTCAAGTCATTACTAGGCTCTGAGCCACCATCATGATTTCTTTGCAACTAGTGAGATCGGTATCTCCACCTAATATCGTCAAACTTTCATATAATTATCTTGACCTGAAGATGAATCATCGCAAAATATTTGCTTATCTATGTATCCTTGTTTATCAGAAAAATGATTCGAGTTAAAGTTGATGCTGACATGTTTTCCACGTGGCCCCCCACATCAACGGGCATGGCGCTTTGTACTATTTCCACAGTGCTACTTAGTGTTAGGATAAATTCAAATAGACAGATGTCAGGGGTATTAGTGATTTTAAGTTGAACACCAGTCGCATTTGACGTCAACTTTTTTACTCCGATGAACGATTAAGGGAATAGGAGTTCAACTTAATAAACCGAACGCGATGCGTCCTGATTATTGCATTTTTCTGCTATTTTCTACTCAGGATTCACCAATGGACGAAAATTGACGTTGTCCACACTATGAGTTGACGTAAGTCTAACAATTCTAATCTACACGCAATCGTTGCGTTGTATGGCACGTGCGTATATTAATTAATGGGTGCATGGCAGCGAGATGAGATTTCAAAACTGTTTGTTTCCTCATTTTGACAAATCCTATCCCCTAAAACCTCCTAACCGAATCGGGCTAGCTAAGGGACCTGGATACTATTGTGGAATGATTAGGCTCTCTAACACAAAGATAGTTGTACCACCTGGATCATACCAATCAGCCATAACACCTCAAGGTGTTCCAGCTGCCTTGGTCCTGGATCAATGACAGCTTGCCATTGATAGATTTTGACCTTCGATGGGCAACTGTGAGCTGGAAACCAGTATACAGCGGTAACTCAAACTGAACAATGTACTATGACAATACTCTCTCGATGGTTTTAGTATGAACACTTCACCAGTCGTCTGATAGATACTGAAAGTAGTATTTAGAAAGTAGACATACTTTCAAATTGGAGCAAACCATTTGAATCTACAGGTCTTCCCAAAGTAAATGAGGCATGCGTGACCTTCATCAGGTCTACCATATTAAAAGTAAGCTGTGTTGTGATAATTTAAAGTTCTCTGTCGTGTATAACGTTTCTTAGGCTTTTGGCTCTCATATCTAAACGCATTGGTTTATTTCAAGTCAGTAGATTCTATTTACTCAGTCCTTCCACTATAAAGCCTGGTCATGCTAAAAGCAAATCGATGTACCTTTGTTAGTAATGCGGATAGTTTATTCGAAAAAAGTTATTAGGATAGGGCCGTCGTGACACTTTATACAAGCGAACTGAATACTTTTCATGTGGGACATTCGGTTACTTTGACACGTATGAAGGATAACCCGTTTGGCATGAATGAAGTTGGGCTTATCGGTCGTCGAATTTCACTTACCGGCGTGGGATCGAGTCTGTTTCAAGTTCACTTAGGTGTTTGTATCAGCCTCAGTTTCAAACACTGTTCTGTCCTATCTACAGTAACATTTCAGTGACTAAATGAAGGGTGACGGAAGTAGGGATGGGAACTACTCATTTATGAACGCAGTTGTTTGTATTATTTGGGTGCTTCAATTTGATGCTGAATATTGAATTTGAATCCGTTACCAAGGTATCTCCTTGATATAGATCGCTCTTGTCAGCACAACTACAAGTAGAATAGGTGTGCTGCACTTTTTAAAGGGCGGTTCAAAGAAATTTGAGGAGGTTCACACAAACTTAACTGTTTGGTCTGTTATTTACTGTTTGAGAGTAGTCTGCCAACAGTGTAAAATGTCGTACGGACTAATGACTTTCTGTTCACGGTAGAACGGAATCGCCGAGGATTTATGTTGTTGGTTGACAATGTAATGAGCAGTTACCATGTTCGTTTGAAAGGTGTTTAATCAGGACGCCCCAAAAAAGTAACCGGCCTTCTTATCGTTAAGTTAGCACCACATTTTTACAGCGGGACGACAAACACCAGTGGATGAGGGTCACCTATGGTCATATCTGGTGAAAAATTTATGGTTCAATAGCCCCTCTTTACCGTTCCCTTCGTCGTAGCATTTGCAGAAGTCTAATAACTGGACATTTTACGCCGATGATTTCGAGTGAAGTGCTGGATAGCTGTTTGAATTTAGGATGGGTCCTTTCGACACTACGCACGCTAGGGAATCGAACCCATGACCTGTGAACAGTTGTAAAGATGACGGCCGGGACACTTAAGCACTAAACCACTGGATTTCGGTCAGTGGCTACCTTTTGAAATAGTTTTAATCCGTTCAATCTACTGTACTTGAACGGAGTTGATGTGATTTCTTGACACAAGCGCGCATCATCCGGCTGAGAAGCTGACACGGCTTGTGAACAAACTGACCGTAAAGAATGCAATACTCTGGATTTGAAGGAGGATTTACACAGCTCAGTTAATCGAAAATACAGTTCCTTCGTTTATTGAAAGTGCAATCTGTTGACCAAAAGTTATTAACTCTGTACTGCACATGAACCCACAAATGTAGACTTCTAATCAGTCTTGTTTATTGAATAGATACAGATATGGAATTTCAGTTTAAGTGGCAGGGAGGCAAATATTGTGTGAACGATGAACGGCTAAATCGCATTTAACAGTCATGTCACAAGCGTCATAACAGAACATTGACGGTAGTTAGAGATCGTAAGTGGATTTGTACAAACAAAAAACGGAGGGAATAGACAGAGGTACAGAGGAAAATATTGAGGGAAAACGACTTCTTGTTTACACCCTCGGTTAACCCAGCCGCTTTGGTTCAGTTATATGGTTGTGCAGTATTATACTCGTTGCCTATTCCGAAGATCTGCAAACGGCCACTTCAAGATGGTATATCGAATTCTCATGTGTGTTCATCTTCGGTTATTCTATTCTTTGTCAACTGTTGCCGGGTCTGGAGAACCATTTGCCGAAATTTTTGTGCAGAATTGAAACGGTGCAATCCTGTAATAACCGGTTCTTGCTTGAACTCGATTGTGTTCGGACGAGGCGCACTGGTCATATTTTGCGCAGGGATTCGAATCAAGTGTCCGTTAACAGTTGTGGTCGTTGTAGTGTTTAGTCGAGGCAACGTCAGCAAATGCTTGCCTTCCAAGTTTTGAGGTGAAGCTCTGTCACTTGTAACACAGAGAAAAGGGATGTACGAAATGTGTAGGATCTGCACATTCTAAACCGTACTGATGAAGGTGTTGAATAATTCGATCACACCGAACTATTGGGATCCGTGAGGATTGGGATCAGCAAGAGTAATCGCAAGTTAACAAGCTGCATGTGTTCAACCAGCTACAAGAGGTATTCATGGCGAAAACTCTGAGGCCTTTACGTTTGACTCGGTCTCTGAATAAAAAATAGACTTCTGGGTCAAGAATTGGGTTTAACTGCTGAGCTTGTGGAAATACGCACACTTAATGCACCCGGTCATGACAGTGGTTGGAACCCCGAGCAATCCCAAGCTTTGTTGCCGAATCATTTTGACTAATTATGCTTTCTGGAGCAAAACGAGCTTAAGTTATCAGGTTATATGGAAAACGGACGTAAAATTGTCATAGAATTCGGGAAAAACTTTCGTGGCCAGTTTCATTCTTCTGCTCAACTGTCATATCACAGTTTTCCCAGTAGAACTGTACATTCAAAGTACAAACAGCCAGTGGAAAGATGTGTGATCTTCAGTTGAGGTCATAGGCAAAGAAAGTCGACGGGAGATCGATAGCCGAGTGTAACGCACTGGGAAAGAGGGTTCTAACCTTGGATACCTACTGTCTCTGAGTTTTCTTCTTTCAGTCTGTAAGGCACCTGGTATCGGAGCATTCACACACGTATACCATAAGATGTATGTACAGAGACAAGGACAGGGTTCCAAAAGAATTCTGGGATGAATTGAAACTTACGAAAGTGATGGATCCCGTGTCCTCAAACAAACGTGAAATGAAGCATATACCTTCTGGACCTGTAGAGGTATGATGTTACTTTCCTGCAGGTGGTCGCTACAGTTATCTGTCAGTCAACTACTGCTATTGGAGACAGTGCTTTAAATGCTAGATGGGAGCCTGGTAACAAGTTACAGGACTATTCCCAATTCACAGTTGTATTTTAAGTATCAATATTGTGTCACTAAAAATTTGATCCCGGATGGGCTTGCCAGTGCTAGTAATGATGAGGTGAACCAATGACATCAAAACATAGGCCTTGCGATACACGCAACTGATTAAAGTGTCAGAATAGTTTGTCCGGTCTAGGTGTCATTGTTATTGATTGAGAAATGTCACTGCTAGCTGTAACTGACTGGTTGCTTCCATTATGGAGTGCTTAATTTTGGTTTATCCACCTGTGAAATTTTTTAACTGTACTTGGGTTTCTGCCACAACTGACCGAATAGACTGAAATTGTACGTAGCACCACAGTGTAAGATAGTATTTCAATGTCAAACCAGTGATTCGCCATTGAATGCCAGTTGGTTCAAACCAAGTTTGTCGAGAATAATCTTATATTTTGAGAGGAAGTTCATTCAGTAAAACTGAACAAAACTCGCAGCTATCTAATTTCGAAAACACTATCTACGCAGTTTACGAGTGTGTAGCATATCCGTTTTCTCTAAATTTGTGCTGTTTCATAACATTTCTTTGAGTTATCGCTGATTACCTTAAACAAATAAGTCATAGATACACAGGAAATATCCAGTTGGAGTTCGGTGAACCTGTTTATAAGCAAGTTGACGGTGTACCAATAAGCAGTCAGTTTGACCCCAACTTAGGATACGAAGATGGACAATCAAATTGTACTGGGTGTTCTTTTCTTCGCAAAATTCGAATGGCCGGTATTTTACCGCCTATTGAGATGAACTATTTTACAACTCTGTTAACCTAATCTCATTTCACTTAACAAAATCCTTCTGTTACCCATGAAGAAGAGTTAGGTGACTCAGAGACTCTATCTGATATTCCAATTTTTGGATGCCCAGACGGTTCACTTAGCCGATCTGTTTATCAGAGTGCAATATGGAGCGGATAGCCATGATAGTTTCTCTCATTTGTGGCTCAGTGTGAACACTTTCATTGAGCAGAGAAATGACGGAGGTTCAGCCGCGTACAATTTAAAGAACAGCCCTTGAGAAAACCAGTGTTTCTGAACGGAGGGCCGGTCAAATCTAATTAAAAGAGAAAATGGTCGAATCCAAACCACAATCGCCACAGAAGAAGCAGGCTTTCCTCAGTTTCCTATGTAGGTCACCATAGAACTAGTTGAACTGTGCAACCGATCACCTCTACCTTGTTACAAAATTGCGCTTGCTACTTTCTAAACACAGGACTATCCTCTACTGATCTGTCCATGGTTTCTTGAGAAACTACATCATATGTCACCTGTAGTTACGAAAATGTGTATGTTAACAGAACAGTCCGAAAATTGCTACACAGAGTGGCGGAGCGTAAACCCACATGTTTATTGTGGATGATGACTCAACGCTAATTTGTATTTCAAATTGGAACAAAAACTCGGATTCTAGAATCGCGAAAAATCATTAATTGCAATAAGTTATGTGGTTGACACCGGCACTTCGTTCATGACAGTGTACTAAGTAGTCGTTTTCCTGAGACGTTGGTATTTTTCGAAGAATGTTATTCAGGCGTCACATAACGGTTGCCAATTTGCAGAAGGTGTTGATACAGTCAACCTCGTTACAGCGATAGTGAAACTAGTGACATCACCCGATATGCATTCACGTGACTTTTGGTCGTTTCCGTGTTTTGTTGTCATTCTGAGCCCATATGACTGGAATTTCGACGCAATCAGCTGATGAGAACAAACGAAATACGTGTAGTTCATAGTGTATCATCCGACCTTGTTTTGGTGAACTTACTAAGGAGAAGTCAGTGTTTCGAATATCTATTAGGGGGTCCATACTGAATTTGAAACAATTTCATTTACTTATAAAAGACAGGAAATACAGTAGGTTTGCGCGCTTTGAAAACTGCTCGGTGATCAAAATTCTCGGGGTGATCGGGAGTTAAACGACGGATGTCATAAGTATGGGTAGAAATGATCAAGTCAGCGTATCCATCTGTTCAGTTAAAAGCGTGCACTCATTGATACAACTCTATGTTTTATGACTAGATGTCATTAATTAAGTAAATCCTTGGTTAGGCCGCAAAGAGCGCTGGGGTCGTCACATGGTGACCTCAGGTGAACCGTGAACCCATACATTCTACTGGTAGACTGTCCACACACAGCGTGTTAAACACACACGTGCCAGGTGATGACTATATCATTTAAAGCTTGTACAATGTGAATTTTCTGATTTGAATCGCTTGATAAAGGCTCTCCGAGAGGGTCGAAACGTTGCGAAACCGATATCTCTTTTGGTTTTAACTCGTTGTGGTTTAACCACAGATTTACTTAATAATGAGCAACAGCACAACGTACAATATGTTTTCGCATATCTGTTCTGTTTACAGTTCGGATGTACTAACTTCTGTTAATGATTGTATGTCATGTTTTTCTTTGTGTTCCCTGTGTGGGGGCAATTGATGACCAGATTCTGCATGATTCTGCATGAAGTATGCGGGTGGCAGTGTCTTATGTAACCCCTTTGCGGAAGACGTGCACATAACGCTGGACAAAGTGAATGACCGAACTAGTTTAAGTAAGATACGTTTTACATCTTTAAAGTGCAAAATGCTACATAAAGACTAAGACATTCTCACTCCTAATTTCCTCATTACAGGCCTTCTGCTAGAGGCTGTAGACAATTTAACATACTTGGGTAGCACTATTTCGTCAGCTTGTAATATTACTGGAGATGTCAGCGAGGATAGAAAAGACGCTTGTTGTCCCCCCAACCTGTATTATACGTGGTGTCGAACGGACGCCTGTTTGTCTACGAAAAAGAGGGCATGTAATATTTTTGTGTTCTGCTTTGCACGACGATTCGGAGACATGTCCTAACTGCGTCAAAAATATAAATAAACCGGTTGTGTTTGTCCGTCGTTATCTTCCATCGGCTAGCCTACACCAAGTGGACTAATCTCACGAGCAGTGTGGCCGTCCCCCGGCGCGTATTTCGCAGCGCTCAGACTGCACGATCAACCAGTCAACAAATCACACCAAACAGCATGTGATGGCTTGGTCACAGGCTGCGCATTTCATCTAAGCTTTCACCGCACTGGACATTACATACTGGTATCAACAAAAGTTGAGCAAAACCACCAGTTGGCAAAGAAGCAGTGTGGTCACGAAATACGAAGGCCCTGACCGTTCCATTGAGTAAACTGGGTAAGTGCAGCTTGCTTGTTTGGGGCTCACGTGAACACTGAATACGCTGACCACATATTTCACACGTGTTTCAGTTTACGTACAAGATTTTTCATCAGATGCCGAAGTAATTAATCTTGATGCGTTCTCATTCCTACGTTAGAATCTTGGAAATGACAGTGAGAATGTGACTAACCCAACGAACCCGAAGGGACAAGCAATCTCAATCAGGGCATTTCACATTGGCTACTTTGACCGAAGAAGTGGTACGGGGTATTCAAGGGGTGCCAATGGATTTGCATGATCAGAATAGGGTTAGCGGTCAAAGTGGAGCACAGATCATCCGACCCTGTTCGTTTGATAGGCGTGTCTGTGGGTCTCACGTCCAACAGGAGTGAGTTTTGGGTTCGCGATAGACCTCGAGATGTAATGTGAGAGTGAACCAGTTGGTGAAAATATTTTTCATTAGTTCTGTTGCATAGGTAGCTGGCGAAAACACATAGAACGAAACACGTAGATGTATTATCGAAGCGTTCTAAGGGGACGGTTGCCCTTCTGAACGGGGTTAAGTGTAATATCGCTTACAAGTGGTTTCATGTGGCTTGCATCAGTTATGAATCTCAGCCTCACAAAGAACAGGGAATCAAAGGCCAATATGTTGCAGGAGTGGGTTGCTGTAGACCTAACAATTACACTATAGTTTCTGAAATTTCATTTCGGCATTTGATGAGAAATCCTTTGCCTGAAAAGAACTACACAGGTAAAGGCCATAGGAATACTACCCGAAATACCAATGTTCCATAGTCAGTGGGATGCATGTAATCATATCACATCTAGTTCTTCCGCTTAGCCTTGTATTCATTTTTATCTCTCTTAGTTAATCTTTCTTACATTTTAATTCACGTGACTGACACATTCAGCTGCAACTCGAGCCGTAATCAGCTTTGTTTGTAGCGAATGAGTGAGTGGAATAGCAAATGGAGGGTAGACTGAGATCCATTGTAAACCGTCATTTTATACTATCTTGGTGAAAAAGTTGTGACGCACTATTTCACAACTTACTGTTAAATCAACGAGAGTGTGTCGTTTGCTGCGGAGATTGCAGAACAAAGCATAAACGATCAATTTATATGGACAATACAGAGCTATTCAAAACCACATGCTGGACTATGATGCGTTTGATTGCTCACAGTGAACACCGTATCTACTTAATTAGTGATCAAATGCCTTGGATTCCGCTTTCATGGTTACCGTCCTCCAGAAGAAATCCGTGATTGTTTGGACAGATGTTAATCCTTGTGCTTCAAAAGGTTACATAAAGAGGAATAAGTGGCATAGATAGCGAAAGATTCTCTGTGAAAATTTCAAATCTTATCAAACGTGTGCTGGTTTATTTAAGCTCCCTAAACATATGTGTATATTACTGGATGGTAAAAGCTTTCAAGAAATCTGACAAATCATGAATAGGTTAGCTGAATTCAATTTCATTTCTAAGAAATCCGCCATCAATATTAAATTTTATTAATGAGGTTAACTGGAGAATGGGCACTCATTTCTCAGCTGTTGCAGAGTTACTTCCACCCGTTGACGAATCTATCGCTATTGAAGGTTTGGCTGCTCACAAAGAACTTATTTAGTCGAAATACGGCACAATAAAACGAACCTTAGGGATTTATCATCTGAAAATGTGCAGAGTGTCAACGCCAAACGCTGGCTGAATTGAACATTCAACGTTGGTGGCTGCTGGGAAACAGCATGTGCCACAAGATTTTCTCAAAGCAACCTGCAGAAGTTCGTCAGACCTCATTTCCGCTTTCAGCATATGAAAATGCATGAAGAAGGAAACCTTGCCCGGATGGATACTGAAGTAAACATTGCGTGCTCAAGTCAGTTTGCCGATAGTCTCTCATACTGAGTTCATACTACACTCACCTGTTCAAAACTTTCCATTTAAGAGGAGACTCATTGCGAGAAATCTGGGCTTTGGCTAGATACAGAAAGTGCCGTTAGAAAAAAGCACTATCCTCGAGTCTCGCTCTTGCCGGAATTGGTCTCGGTCGGTACTATAACTCCGACTGCACTTTCAAGAGGCAGCCTTTTTCACAACTGCGTCATTTACCTCAAATTAGTCACGACTGAATCGTCACATGTAAAGGCTCATCCGCATTCGCCTGTGAGTAATGCTCGCATCGCCGAATCTTCTTGAGTGGTGACACGGTAGCTGTCATGTTAGCTCTAACCGATGACTTCAAGACGAGGGCCTTCTATGGCCACTGGAACATTGTGGTAATCCCAATGTGGCTAAATAAACCTTAGGTAACCTACCATTTCGCAGTATGACTATTTAGCTAGGTGGCGAGAAGAATCGATACGCTATATATTGATTCCGTACACTCGCATTTTGCTTAAAAATGGAGTTATTTGTTAATACGACGTGCTCTATCAGCTAAGCTACGCAGCCACGTCAGAAGCTTGGAAATTTTACATTTGGACACAGTTATCAATACAACCCGCTGTGTTATATGAAATCTACAAAACGAACCAGGGATTGCCTTTCCAAGCAGAATTTCTTAGTCATTTCTTGTTGAAATTCACCAAATTCTGTTTCCAACCAGTCTCCAGATTTTCCGCAATTGGGTCTTCTAAATTATTAAATCTCACAAGCTACTCACTAGTAGTACACTCTCTCTTGTTATCGCCTGATGGAAAATCTAAAGCTGCCCACGGGTAGTTCATGAACACATAGTTGATGGAGATAACCGAGAAACACTGCTTCAGAGTCTCTGCGCGTTTGAAATTCTGTCTCCAAAGGCAAATTTCTTTTTATGCAATTGTTTTGCCAACCTCAGTTAATTTATCCGCCTAAGCGGCTACATCACATCATCACTAGCTCTAGTGTTTCCTGGGTAGCAGTCTTCTCTCTAGTCTTAATAGGAATTGAATTAATGACCATGACAGAACCTGATAACATAGTGTTGGAACACACAGTTGTTTGAGGTAAGACATCAAGCCATCCTTATCCAATTTCTTTGCTTGCCATATTAGGCACACTGTTCTAGCCGTAACTTTGGGGACAATCTCAGTCTACATTTCAACAAATCCCATCGTACTGACACATCACAAGGCGTGTACGGGTGACTAAAGGTTCTAACGTTTAATATTCACAGCACTTAGTTGCACAGTGTTGATCGAGGACATTCATTATCACATGGAAGGAAGTAACATTCCAAGCCTCTCTGGCCATCTGACACAGAAGGTGAGTTTTGACGAATTAGTGAACAATGTGTTCATACACTCAACAGTGTGATTTCGTTCACTCACTGTAAGTTTAGTAACAGGACCGAGGTCCGTTCAGCACCTTAGTAAGCGAAATTAAGGAAGCAACAGTCTGCTGCGCAAATGCGGTTAGAGAACGGACAATGATTGCTGGAAGCTAAGGATGAGGCGAGACTGTTAAGGTTAGGGTTGCAACAAGCTGGGAAAGCAGACTCATTATCGAGCTGTCAGGTTTTACCTCGGATACGAGACTGGTATTGCCATGTAATTAAGCCTATTGAATACGTCTCACCAGTTTTCTCAGTAAAACAGTTTTCAAGCAAGACCTACCGTTCTCAAGTTTTTTTAATTAGAATGCACACTCACTGTTCCCCTTTGAAAACAAGTCGGTGTGAAGATTTCTTTAAAAGAGCTTTGGCACATGGGGTTAACCGTTCCCTGATCACAGGGTGTCCCGACCAGTTCTCGCTCTCCGAGGGCGTCGTGGACCCGTTTGAATTCGGACTCAATTTTGCGTCTGGGAGTGACCGAGGGGAGATCGAAGCAGACGAGGTAGCTGATAAAGAGGACCGGGGAGAGGTTGACGAGGTATCGGGAGTTTGATGCCTAGAAACGGAACCACTGTGTTCCTTGGCTGACAATTTGCACCTGTTGAGTTTGCCAATCTTCGGAACAACTGACCTGGTCGAGGGTTTTGTTTTGGCTTCACCGTACTCAATCACTTGAATGGGATCACTCCGAGGGGCTTCTCGCTTGCAATCACCAGTTGGATTATATGGATGCAGAACATTGGTGAATATAGACTCCTATGGAAACACAAAAAAATGGTTACCAGAAAGTAAACAGAGGTGTCAGCTCAAATGATACCTGACGTTAAAATACGGTGATCGAGCACACACGTCTAAGACACCGCTCAGAGTAAGTCGGCCACTCATTACACACATGCATCTTCAGATTTAAGCCGTACCCAAGAATATTACAACTCGGGCTGCTGTTGGTTCCTGAAGTAGTACACGAAATAACTGATTAACGTGCTTGCAGATATAAGAAGTGAAAGAGATAACCAGAAGCGGTAGTGCTTCATAAAGAAGGATGCTCAACAATCATACAGATGCAGATCCATCATTTACCGCAAAGCTACCATATCGGACAGCATTTCCGATGGACGTGCACTTTCTAACCTGGCAGAAAATGCATGTCACACTTGCTCAGCCGGGTCGTCCGGACAATCCTACGTCTTAGCCATGTCATCTCTACATCACCTTGCAATTCCTTCCTACCTACGGTAGCAGTACTGAACAGTGCACCACCTGACGGACGCTTAGTTCACATACGGCATATATGCCCCTGTCAGCACTGACAATAATTCGACTATCGGTCGCAAAATCGAAGGTTTCCTAAGTATTCGTAGACGGACCGCCCCGACTTTCAGGCTTTCAGCCCACTTGATACTGTTTATCCGCCGGAGACAGCAGTGGGCAATTACCAAGAGCACATGCATTTTCCAGACGGAGTGAACAAACCGCTGATCTGTAGAACAAAACTGAAGACGCAGTGTAAACCTAACAACAGGTACTCCGACGTCTTTATAATGCCACAATTGGAAGATTTGTAAACACATTGCGTTTTTTGTCATCTTTGTAAACAATTCTTCATCAGTACTAAAGAGTGATGAAATCGGTCTATTTTAGTTTGAGAAAACAAATAACTATTCCGAATGATCAGATAGTCCAAGAGAATCCGAAATAAGCAGTAACAGACACAGTCCAAGGGTTTAAATAGAATTGATTTTTACTTCTCGCTTGATTAAGTTTTGAGTGTAACTCATTGTATCTTGTAGGTGATCGATCACTATTTTCGGTTCAAAAGTATAACCTCACCCAAGCTAACATAATGGGCTGCAAACTCACGCCACTGTAACGAACAGTGTTTCTCCGCATCACATAGCAGACAAACGTGACCAACCGAGTGTTGAAATCTACAATCACCTCACTTAAGCAACAGCACTAATCACACCAGTGTATCCAATCGTTCGTGATTCTCGCAACAGCTGTAACGACAGACTACTGACCATGAAGTTCTGAGTTCAGGAAACAAGCACAGTTCTTCTCAGCTCCATCTCATTTGTTTGTATGTTTCCATGGACTTATGGAGGTCGAGGGCTGCAAGGATTTTGCCGGTAAACCTACCGGTAACAACACGTTTCCTGAAAAGGATTGACAGTTCTACCCATAACCATTAACGCTTAGGGTTTACCGTGTAAAAACTACCTTGGCATTGAAAAAGTAGGGAGGGCTGGAGAACTATTTTATGGTTTATAGGATCCCATTTAATTTCAGTTGGCATCTGAAACCTCATATCTCTTTGTCATTAAAGTAAATTCTGCGTACCACGAATTTAATTAGAAACAAGGAGCACATCCCTGTGGTTCAATTAAATTTTAATTCAGATTTCACGAAGTTACGTTAGGGACAAGGGCGAGTCAAAACCAATAATTGCATTTCATCACACAATAGGGAACTGACGATTTTGCCACAGTTGCTACCAGTGGATTAAGACTAACTGTAGATTATTGCGTATGTGTCACTCGTTGATGCTAAAGTCATTATTGGCATGCAGGTTAGTAAATTTAAACACTGGAAGAACGGGAGTGTTAAACTCGTGTGAAAGGTAACGTCTGCGCACACAACCGACGTTGTTTCGGTTTACACCATCTCAGAAGTGTCACACGGTTCAGGTAGACAACGAATCACTGGTAACAGGGCTCCAACTGCAGTGCTGATGTAAGCTTTTTTTAGAGACGTTACGTCAATCACAAGTATTCGATCCACATTCCATGGTTTTCCGCTATCTCTCTGATTTACCTTGTAGCCTCTTACTTCGACATTCACCGTTATTGATGCATACAACACAGAACTTCCGGTAACACGGAGCCTCTTCTTCAAAGCATGAAGAACCTAGTAGAAAGCAACCACGAGTGTATTGTGATCTTGTCGTTTAAAAAACGGTGGGGAACTTCAACTGTCATCACAGTTTCAACCACCGGTGTCTGTGTTCAGTCGCTAGCGTCCGGTGGCCCCAACGAGTAAGCAGTTATCGCATTGGCAAACAGATGTAATGGAGTGTCACACAAGTCCTATTGTTGAGTGTCCATGATTGCGGGATCATGTGATCAGGGTACCAACTAGATGCCAACTATAGAAAGCGCAATTTGTTGATGTCGCGATCGACTGGTGAAGGCGCAAGAAGTACGGACGATGATTTGGTGCAAAGAAGTCAAAATGCTCTTGCGTTTGGAAGCAGGGTCGGGTCCCGTGCCATAGACTTTAGAAGAGAGCAGATAATCTGGTTCCGTGGCATGCACGTTACATTTTAAATTCAACTGTCCGTAAGATGTGGACAATTCATGAAGCTGGACAGTGTGAACCAACATTGAAGCTGTCTTATGGATGTTGTAACACTTCTACCTAAGCCAGGCTTAAATATTTATAGTCGCCTTGGTTGTGATTAATTTAGATAACAGATGGTGGATTTGCAAATCACGTTCTATTCAGATCGCCTAGTTTAACAGCGCCTAGTTTTCACCCAGCTGATGTGGATGAACACAATCCACGTCGGATTATCAGGTTGAACTAGTTACGACCGCAAGGGCTTGGAGTGGTGCTTGTAATGCACTTCGGTGATCAACCTCAAATCGATACTCCACGACTGGTTTTGTCCATGACTGGACTTATCACATTGAGACAAGTTGAGTGAGAGGTCGTATCGATAACCCTTCGCGCTAAAAGCCGTAGCTGTTGTTCGCTCGACTATCATTTCCTTAAGTACTGGTTGTAGTGGGGGAGTTAGTCTTGCGTTCTGTTTCTCATGGATGCAAAGCAGTTAGGCATGAGTATCACTCACTGATATATTGTTGGTGTTAAGACCTGTTGGAAAAATCTTCAATTCCCCGAAAAACATTACTATGTTAACCAACTTTCAAAGTTGGTGAGAGGATTGAAAGTTTTCAATTGCGGTTGGCGAATCCGTTGATTTGCAACGTGTTCCTGCGCGGCAGCTGGTCTGCCTATAACGAACTTGGCCTCGATGGTGTCGGCCGGTGGGTAACAATTTATCGACTCTATCGCAATTGTCACCATCAAGTTTCATTACGATGTCCAGGCTAGCTTGCTTAGGGCAGACAGCACGAACACCTGTCCAGTGTCGACTTCCGTGCGGAGGACGCACCGTGGAAGGTTCGTCTATTTCTATGCAAACGCGGTAGTAATAGCATTCCTCCAAAGAATCCCCACTACAACTCCCTCAAGAAAACGGTTGAGGCGCTATGATAATCTTCGGTGATCGGTCTTCCCTGTACAACTTAAAGTACCAGTGTCTAAAACTGGCCAAGTCAGACGATGACAACCACATCATCTATGCCGGTGTGGTCAATCGCGTGTGTCAACGTCTCAAGCTTGGTTTGCTTACCGAGGACCACCTTAAATGTCTGGTGTTCTTCTGCAGTCACCATTCTCCGAAAGACGCAAACAACCGTGCTCGCTTGCCGAAGAAGTTCAAGATAGATCTCACGAAGGCGTTTCAGATGTTCGCTACTGGGTGCCATCGTCTCATCAACCCCAAGCACCACGCCGCAGTGGTCCAACGCAACATTAATGCCGTACACGCAGTATGTTCTGAGTCGTTCCCACACAGTGAGACATTCTGGATCCGGTCCACTTCTTACAGGAGTTGGATCGTATCCTTAGCGCTCAAACGCCAATAGGTCACCCCCCCTGTACAGGTATTGTGGCCTCTGGTACTCTCATCATGACTATCCTTTCAGATGGCACGGTTACTTTGGTGTGGAGCATAAAGACGAATTCTATGAGATCCGGCACACTGACAGTGGTTATTCTGTCTCCAAGCCGCGTAAGGCTGCAAGTTCAACTCGAGACTCAGATCCAAGCCGATTAGCAGATTCAAGAGACTGCTGACCATTTTCCAAGTCAACTTTCCTGACTAGTTGAAGTTCGTGTCGGCCCTGATAAGTGGATTCTCAGTTCGATTGCACTGTCGAATATGACAGTCGTCTCGGAGAATCTCTGGAGAATATTTGGCTACCCCCTAGTTCAACGGACTCCCAATCCGTCATCACTGTTTGCGGTGGCCTTTCTCAGATTTACTAACCAACTGTAGTGTTGCGTACCATTTCGAGGCACCACTATTAACGGTATCTGGTATGCCTTTGGCTAGATGCTCAATTTACACTCGCTCGATTGGCTAGAACAACTGGGCATGCTCGATCTTCCAATTCGAGCAATCTGCAACCAGGCACGGTCACCCCTGCAATGCCAAACGATAAGACAACTGAAATCGTCCGGTGGTTCAGGCCGATGTTTCAAGAAAGCCTGGGGCTATGCTTTTGGAACCAAGCAATCCTTCACCTATCTCCAGGAGTTCAATCCGTCTTCCATCCGAAAAGACTGGTACTGAACGCAGCATTGGAGCTCTTGGACGCAAACCTCAAACGCCTTGAGGAACAGTGTCCTCATCCCTGAGTCATTTTGTGGCCGCTCCAATTGTCGTGGTCAAAAAGGCTAGTGGCTCGATTCGCGATTTTTCAGCAAGTGATGGACACGTTCCGCACTGATCTTCTTGTGGCAGCTACGTACCTGAACAAAATCCTGATTGTCAGACTCACCCCAGACGAGTTGAAAGATCGAATTCATGCTGCCCTGTAGCGTATCTAGGATCACGGATTTCGTTTGCGACCGAAGAAAGGTCATTTGTTTCTTGCTCTATCAAGTACCTTGGCTTTATTTTTGACGCAGCCGGCCGTCATTCCGACCCTAGGAACAACCGGACTACTCAGCAGGTACCGTTATCCATGGGTGTCTTCCCACTTCACTCCTTCCTTAGTTCAATCAGCTACTGAGGGGCATTTCTATCCGTGTTAAATAACGTCCGGGCTCCACTTAAGCGTTTGCTGGAGAAAGACGAATCTTGGCACTGGTCAACGCACTGTGAGGCCACATTCGTTCAGCTGAAATCAATACTCACTTCCAACCTGCTCCTGATCCATCATAATTGAAAGCTGCCAATCGTCGTGATAGCCGATGCTTCCAACTTTGACGTTGGCGCCGTCGTCGTCCATTTGTTTCCTGACTGACCTGAAACAGTATGTCTCCAGAACACGTACAATTGCCGTAAAGAACTACGGTCAGATAGGAAAGACTCCTACGTCGGTGTTTGCAGTGAAATGGTTTCACAAGCTGATCTATGATCGGCCTTTTACCCAACTTACTGACCACAAGTCACTGTTGTCCATCTTCGGCTCAAACAGCAATACACCGGTGCATTTCGCCAACCGAGTTCATCAGTGGACCGCCATCTTGCTCGCCTGTGAGTTCAGGATACAGCGCCAGAAGACAGAGAATTTTGGACAGGCCGATGCTCTCTCACACCTCATCAGCAACCATCAATCAGTTAGCAAGCTACCCGAAGCCCAATCAGCTAGACGTCAATTCCATAATCCCAACCGAAGTACTCTTGGTCGAGAGCTCACGTTGGTTTCATCGGTCCAGTAAACGAGATATTTTATCTTGCCCTCGTTGACGCGTTTACCAACTGGCCTGAGTTGTTCCATTGGTTTCAACAAGGGTGACACTACTGTCAATACTCCTCCCCGAAACCATTGTGTCCGATATTGTTACCCAATTCATCTCCGGTCAGTTCGGGGAATTCCGCCACCGCAACGCCATTGAAAATGTTCAATCGCCCCGGTATCATTTACAGCACAACGAGCACGTAGAACGCTTCGTCGAGACATGAACATGCTCTTTTCAAATCGCCTGGGGAAAGAGCACCTGATGAGGTTCTATGGCAGTTCGTACTTGTCTACTGCACGACTTCTAACAAGCTGCTGAACAGTAACCAAATTCCCGCTGGAGCCCTTAAGCGTCGCAAACTGAAAACCACACTGTCATCCATGTTCCCGAAGAAGCAATCAAAAATAGGATCAACGTCCTCCAGATGAACGCGCTCCGCCACCAGTTCAGTCACCTGTCTAAGTTGGCGATTATCAGCCTGGCCACAACGGTGGGCAGAAGGTGTAATAACGAGACGCCGCGGCAAGGTCCTTTATGTGATTTCCGTTGCGGGGGGTATTCGGGTCCGCCATCGCAATCGGCTGCGCCTACGCCATGATGTCAATAAAAAATCCATGACGATCAGGGAAATACACAGCCTTACTTGCTACTGGACACGTTCAATCTTCCTCAGAAAGCGATACTACCCGGAGCGTCAACCTTACTTCCGTTAGCCGCTGAAACAAATAGTCCTCCAAAACGTTGGAATCATCGGCAATGCCTACCTACCGAATCTTATTCGGGTTGACCAGAAGATCCGGGAGGTCTCCAATTCCCCAAAAATACCGCTTTATTTGCATTGCAAAGGACCTAACACATTACTGCTTTAAATAAACTTCAAAGTTTACACGAACACGTGATTATCCGTCTTTCCCGAACGTTCTAGACATTTTGTTACTACTTATAGTATCCCGCCAACACGCTTGTCTTTTGATTGTGATCTCGCTGTGTAGTCTGGAATTCTGTTTGGTCCATTTATTGACCTTCCTCTACTATTGGTCAAAAACTCAATAAATATGAACGAGTTTGTGACCATGTCTTCGGACTGAGCGACGTGACAAAGCTCTATTCAAAGATCAGTCTTCCTGTCTTCGTGAGTTAGCCGTGGTTGGATGGGTTGACTGAGGAGTTTCGAATTAACCGTGTATACTTCGTCGTTTCTTTTTTCGTTGCCGTTATCTGTTTTTCCTCTATCCACCGCGTCGCTAACCGTTGTTCTATTGCCTATTATAGTCAACTTACGCGATCAAAGTCCACAGATCTAGTTACAAAAAAATATATGTGAAAACACCGCACAGACAAAAGTGTTATACTAACCTGGATTTCCTGTAGGTACTTTTCCAACGTTGTAGCTTCCTCCAGAAGAAGATTACTAGAATAAAATCAGCAGAGATGAAATATAACAACAAATCAACAGAAAACCTCAGTCATCCTGATTCCTGCCGGTGCAAATTTAAAACACCAGGAGCTAGTTGCATAAAAAATGTTCATGTAGGAAACAATATGAAGTTTTCATATAAAATAAACATAGCCCACAATTAATCCCAGCTGTCACATTCCCGTGAATTTTCCAGTCAGCCCCTTTCGAAAAGAAGCACTAGACTTGAATTTTGCTCCTGTTAGAGCACGTCATTAGGGAATATTTTTGTCAAGGCCAGGGACTAGAACTCTGGCTGTACATTCATGAGGCAACCGTTTTGACCAATGCGCCGCTGACTTCACATCAGGTACAAGCGAACGTGAGTTAGATTTCAGTTATGATGACATCCTTGTCTGATGTAAAGTCATTTGCGCAGTGGTCAACGCGGTTGCCTCGTGAAAGTGTGGCCGGAATTCTAGTCTCGGCCGTGGCAAGGATATGCACTACTGACGAGCTCTAACAGCAGCAACTACAGGCCTCAATAAAATCCCAGTCCGAATCAACGAAATGAAGGGAGTCTCTGCCAGTTATTCCCGTTGGGATCCGATCTACCATCTAAAAGGATAGTGTCTGTGGTGCTTCGGGATTGGTTCACAGTATCACTTTGTACCTCCCAGGAGAATTGATTCAATCTCCGATACATCCACGCCCAGGTACGGACTATAATTCTTGTTTACGAAAACACACGTGCACTGTCGTTTCACACCAATCTGCCAATGTCAGCACCGAAAACAGATTCGCTCAGATGTAAATTTATGTTTATGCGTCAAGATACGTGATACTGCTATCGGGCGTTTGGTTCGTTTTCCCATAATTGCTTTTCTTTCATCATAATCTTAACCTACAAAGCTCTGGCGAAGGAGTATCGTAGTGTTCACAGTTCATGGTCATATGTCGTAATCCATTTTTGTACGGTTTGTATTTACCGTTTCGTTAACTTCATCTGTACTATTTGTTTGAATTCACCAGCATCATTTTTTGAATTTGACTGTCATCAACACCATCAACAACAACAACAGGAGTTTTTCACGTGCTACTTCCATCTTTTATCGAGTAGATTTTTGACTGATGAAGTAACTGCAACATGAATTTTTTCTAGCTTTGCCCATCTGTCCGTATATACCAACGGTCCACCATGTGCCATCTTATACCGCGTGTGCAATTATGTGTCCGACGTAGTCCAAACTTATCCTCTGGTACTGTCCTTCTTTTATGTGTGGTGACCTTTTCGATTCTACGGACCTAGACGTTTCAGTAAGTCGTTCTATTTTTGATCGACACATCTTTCGTTTTATTTGTACGCATACGTTTTACACACATCCATTATCTTTACACTTTTCTTTGGTGTTATACTATGTTTGTGATCATTTCCATCACTTGGTTAATTAAATCACTACACAGAGTTTGTCAACACTGCTAAGTAATATTTTCACTGCTAATGAGAATGTCTAACAGGAGGGAAGCCAACCTTCAAAACCTCACGTGATAGGAGGGGCAATACGAGAAATTCGCCTCAGTGAGAAGTCTACAATCAATCTTGATTGGTGTTCAATGTGTATCAATCAGTGTAGGGTGGTTTAATCGCTTTTGTTCAGCCTCTTGATATGTGTACTGTTTAAAATGACGGGAGAGTATGGCATAAAACTAGTAGTGAATTCAATGCTTACAACGGTTCTACGGTTCCTTATTTCTATCAGCCAAGGCAATGAAAACCAGGATTAGACTACAAGAAGTACTGCGCAAATCCACTGCGCCGGTTTCAGATTAAGTGCTCTTTTTTACGTTACTCGGTTTACAAATAGATAGCGACTGAGTCAGCTAAAGAGATCCCCCCAGTGTTTAATACAAAGATCGTCTGGATAGAGAACAGGTGTGTGGGCAGCACGAAGATAAACAGAGACTCAACCAAAACGTGAAACTGATACGTCTCGAGGGCATAACTACCTATCGAACTGAAGGTAGCTTATCTAAGATCGTGGGACAAGAACTCACGAGAAAGCGTGTGCGGAATGAAAATGATAAACAGATACTGTTTGAAAATGTAGCTATATACTGGTTGAGTCGTTAGGCGAAAAAAACGTATAAATCTACAGATGCGTATAGTTGGTTCTTGGTCGAATCAGATGGTGTTGTGACTCAGGCTGCAGTTAATCATACTAGTAAAATGAACATATTTGGGAAAAATACACAAAGGTTATCAAAAATATTAAACTGCACGTAATGCTTTAGATGGAAGTATAGCGTGGATTGCACGAGGTGGACAGATAATGACCTGGCGTAGGGAAATGAAGTCGTTCACCAAGGGGTTGGCCATTGTAGATCGAGTTCGTCTCCCGGGCTGGGGCCTTCTCTACTCACAGAGTCGATGGCTGGAGACTCTAGGTCAGATGGCGGCTAATCGAGCTCAGTGGTGTGAATGTTGTCGTTGTTTGGCCGAGTTGTCTGTGAAGTGAGTGCATTTAATGATGCGGTACAGTGAAAGCCGTAAGGAAGCTGTCCTGCTGATGACGCCTTACTCTTACTTGCAGCTCGATTGTTTGTTTGCAAGGTCTAGACACCTTGGTGTTGAATGTTTGAATATAGACGTAATTATTTTCAGTAGTTACGTCCCTTCCCCTTCTTCTCTCTTTCTATATAGGGTTTGCTTTGTGGTTAGTTAGTTAGGCCATGTACTAAGGATGCCAGCCAGCCCTTTATCATATCGAACACTCTTTACGAATATTGCCGATGACTGTCGCAAGGTGCAAAGCAGGAAAGTGATGACCCGGTTTGGAGAAATAAACTTTTTCATCAAGATGTTAGCCATTGTATGTTGCCACTGCAGATGACTGATAATCGGGTTCAGTAACATGTATGTTGTCGTTGTTTGGTCGAGTTGTTTCTAAACGAAGTGCATCTAATGATGCGAAGTAATGAAATCCGAAATGAATCGATCTTGGTGATAACCCTTGACTTCCGTTTATCAGTCAGTTATCTGTTCGTAGTGCATGTCAAATGGAATCATACTACAAGAGTGCCCATTCCATTGTACGATGAAAATTAAAACAACTGGATCTTACCGTATTGTTGGAACAAGTTCTTTTAAACTATTCGTCTGCGTAGTCAACACATCAAGACAATTCTTTCGGAGGTCCGCTAAGTGTGACAGTGCGAAAGGACAAATAATGCGTTGATTAAGAACGATTTTAAAAGCTAGTAAAGTCTTGAAAAAACAAGAAGATATATATCAACCACTGTCTCATCTGAGCCCGTCATTATGAGTCGTGGCCACAGAACATATCGAACAGCTAGCCACGTTTACACGTTATCACTTACTGTTGACAGTAGATGAGTTCCCAGTTTGATCGAATAGACAAACACCTACCTGTTGTCTGCATGACTACAAAAATAGTGTTTGGTCTAACGTTAAGATTCTTTTAGAGAATTTGGTGTTTGAACACTGCGACCGGATTGTACAACATATTGCAGCCAATTCTTCAGAGGTTGCACAAAACATAACCAGAAACATAAAAATTGTTGCTCAGTTAAACAACCGACCAGTGACTTCGAACATTCCTAAATGAAATCCGGGTTGTAACTCGAGCTTTAGCTACCCTCCACTTAACAGCCATCCTTGCTTTGGATTCTCATTTTTAGATCAGCAAACCTCGTCGCAGCTCATTTTGTCTTACTAACAATAGTCACCATAAAACAGCCTGGCGTAAGCTGACCGTTCGGTTTCGTATCACGTGCCAAAATGTTATGTTCGCAAGCATGTCTAACAACTTGGATTAGGATTCGAATTGGTTTTCGGACGAAGATCGTTATGATTAAGGTCTGTTCATTTTACCTTTGATCTTACTTAGCCCGGCTCAGCAAGTTTGAAAGTCTGCTGGTTTTGTATCCTTACAACCGCATTTTGTTGCACTGTCTTCAGTAGTTCGAATCCTTGTTCGACTGTTTACTATTCGCTAGTCTGCAAGTTATTGAATTAAGAAGGACTAAACCGTTTACCGTTGCTTCACTCGTAATTTCTAAAGTCGTTTGGTTGTCATGACGACAAACACACAGCTGCGCTACCTTGCCCCATGTGTCCGGAAGAACACTGCGTGGTCAATGAATCTTCTCCATTCAATACCCTAAACTTTGGCTTGCTGTTTTTCTGAACTAAGCATTTACGAATTCGGTCTCATTACTGGAAATGAGGGGGAATGGTCGAGTGCACAGACTGGACAACTGGATTGTGTGAAATCAGTGTTGCCATGAATAACAGGTCGTCATCAGAAACCCGTAGACTCAAGTTTAAATCCAGGTTGTGGCGTATATATGCATGATGAGTGCTAAATAGCAAGCAAACCTTAGGCTTAGAGTTATTTTCTCGGAAGGGGGCAACTGGAAAACCTGTTTGGTTTTAGGCAAATGAATGGTTCCCAGTTGGTGTAAATGCCTCAAAAATTGCCATTAGTTTCGTCCAGATTCCAAATGAAAAATGATGGTGCTAACTTGCCGCCTATGACCCAGCTGTAATCTTTCGCACCACAAAATATTAACTCCAGTGGGATACAGAAGGTCACGTGTATAAGAAAGGGTCAGGCTATTGAACCTAGATGGAATCAGTCGTGGAAACCGAGCCCGAACCAGCGACCGCCTGATTGGTGTTGTTATTCTAAATGATTCAGCCACATACCATGGGGCAGGAATGTGGCTGGTCCATCAAACAGTATTCACCAGTTTGTATTATTTCCAGCTGGACATCACTGGTAGTTAAACCATTTCGTTGGTCACCTCTAAAAATATTGACACTCCTAATGGTGCATCAGTCTGAACAAACGAGGTGGGATTTAAAACCGTGAAACGAACAGTTAGAAGAAAGATTGATGAACAAAAAACAGGGGAGAAAACCTTAAAAGCATGGAATACGATGGCAAGAAAAAACAACTTTACTTATCAGCTTTGTAACGCATATGATTCTGCGTTTTGTTGTTACTTTTCTCAGTTGTTTATATGGAAAGACAGTTAGTGGGGACCGTGACAACAGACAGCAAAATACGTCACTGGCTGCGGCTCGCAGTCATATCCTTCAATGTTTCTAGCCAACGGCATTCAGCATCTTTGAGATCTCAGCCTGTAGGTTTCAAAATTGATATCAGTTTCCTCACACTATCTCACCATCATAGAGTATCTCTGTTGTGTTCGTTGCAACTACATCAAGGGAACATGAACACGATTTACTGTTGTATGTTTTCATTGGAGAGTTGTCAAGCTTCCAAGCCATCTTAATTGATGAACTGATACTACCCCGCTCGTAGGTAAACTATCCGTTCATATCATCCATGATGCAACAGTCATACGAGAAATGCTCTGCAGGCATCATCTGTTAGTCGGATAGTTTACAGACACGATCAGTGTGGTGCATACAAGCGTTGTACATCCCGTCCTGCCAGGGGTGTTACAGGCTAGAAAACACCAATCGGGTTTCAGGAACACGTGTGGAGGTATGTGGTCCAACAACGTTTATAAAATTGACACAACTCCTAGGATGAAAAAGGCGTTCGAATAAATCTAGACCTTCAGTGTCCAGGGTGAGCATATGCAAGAACCTCCGTAAAGCCTGAAGAAATGCTTTGCAGTTGGTAATAAGAAGAGGCATGCCGAATCGAGGTACCACGGTCGCCGAGCGGCGTGAGTTTCCTGAGACTATCTGTGTATTAACGCCAAGCAAGACATTTACGTCGGTCTTACTAGGGTGATTTTGTTTTTCCTGGGACAATTTTCACGTCATCAATGGTAAGACAAGCCGCCAGACGTCAAAAAGAACGAATTACTGATGGATGAACTCAGTTTTATGCGTAAAACTTACTACTCGGCTAATCTGTTTCACCTTTTGGTAAAACGGGAGCAATGCTAAAACGTGCGATGTAGAATTCAGACGTTAGGAATTCAGAGAAACCCTGAAATCCTGTGATGAAGCAACCAGAAATGAGGCTTTAAAAAACTCCCCATGGTAGATCCAGATTTTTCGTTACTAAGGCCGTTCTGTGTCCAGCCGCGAGTTGCAAAACGCAGCGCATTTTCAGCGACAAAGAAGGTTTCTGAAAGACTGATTCTACAGTCGTTTAGTTTTGATACATATCGACGAGATAGCCCAACAACTGAGCTACTTGAACAGCAAAGTAATTGTTGATGTGGAATTAGTGGGACTCCTGAAAACAGGTAGCATACGAACTGACGTTTGTAGATTCGATTACCGTGCCATTATTTTGGAATTTCCTCTGAACACAGAATGTTGTAGCAGATATTGCCAACTGGCTTGTTAGAACTGCTGATTCAGACAAATGAGATAGAATCCTAGACCATGGTGACTGAAGATTTTAATGCGGAGGCCAAGTGATCAGCTGCTACATGAGTGACAGGTAGCATCATACAACAGCTAAACAGAACTTTTGATTTTAGGAAGCTAGGAGTCCACAGGCTATTTTATAAGTTGGTTGTTCTTAATATTGTTTTAACGCACAGTCGCTCTTTTTGGGTAAGAGATGTACAACTACTCGAGAAGGCAAAATATGACTTTATTAGATTCACCGTAGGTATAAATGGTGTCAATTGCGAGAAACGGTTAAAAATCCAAACTTGTTCACCTCTGAACTGAGAAGAAGGGGTAGAGAGTTAACAAGACACTCAACACTTCTGGTTAGTTGATACAGGTAGACAAATACATACTAAGATTATTCCTTCGGCACATTATGAATATGGAAGTACACAGAGGTTACATAAAACTCATGGATTTTCTCGCAAAAAAGGGTGACCGTATGAAGCAGATTACTTTCAGAGGTAACTAGAGTTATTGCAGTTGACCGATTCATGTATAAGTTTGCTAACTGCTATTTCACGACTTTCATAGAACTTTAATTTGAGTTAACAAGCCATGTGGATTAATACAAGGCCGGCTGTGCTTGGCCACATGAGTCTTGCTAACTAGCCGCTTATCATTTTCTTCTCCTCCTAACTATTTTTCTTAAGTTAGTTCACTTCATTAGAAACATTTTCTCCAGGCCATATCTTCATCCTTAACTGTCAGACTCTATCAACCTTGCGCTTGAATGCGGCTTTCAAAACAATACTATATGTAACACTATTGCGCATTAAGCGGTATTTCTACACTAGCCACTGTGAAGTTTTGCAAATCTTCCGTCACCCATTCCACAAAAGTAATTAAAACGTTATCTCTGCAGTTAACTAAATGCCATCCACATTTGCACAAAATTGAACTTCTAAACCACACTTCCTGTATATGGACCGGAACCGAACGGAAGAAGACTCTGCGATGGATTGCGCAGTAGAAGCTCTGTAACCGCAGTGCGTCAAATTTCGCACCATCATAGCTGTTGAACGTATTAGCCGAAAACCTTTGACGGTTGTTCAGCAGAAAATAAGAGCGTTTTAAGATCAAGCAAGTTATTGAGGGTCACAAAGCAATGCTCCTTAATCACCAATTTTAAGAACTACAATGTATCTTAGAGTACCCTGCGGAAATGCCAGGTATTGGTGAGAAGGGGAAGTTGATAACACTGCCTACATAAAACACAAGAGCTTAGTTGAACGCTTTGAACGCTGTGATGGGCAGGAAACCCTGGGATCCTAGCGCGTGAATAAACTCGAAGATCACTGGAAGGCTAGTAGGGGTCTTACTGAAAACTTCAGCGGGATTTATATGAATCCTCTTACCAAGCCGGCGCGGTTTTCAATGCAGATATCTCTATCCTATAAGCTGCTTTGCTTCAAAGAAAAATTGAGAGGAGGCGGTAAATAGTGATAATGTTTTTCAATGACATCACCAAAGTAGTTCGAAGGTCACTTCACCAGAGGCTATCCACGAAGGCATACATTTTTGGTTTGAATATATGCGTCTCACGTTATATATTTGCCTTTAAAAAAGATAGGAAGCATGACGCTCCTACTGAATTGAACGACTCCACCTGATATATCGTTACTACGAGAGTGTCTCGGAGTTCAGTTCCAGAGTCGCTTCTTTCCAAAATTTACACTACTGAATTTCGTGGTTTTTTGGAACTACTCTTATTAGTGTTTGTGGAAAACGATGCAGCGGGTATAGGGCACTTCATGGAAACAGAAAACAAACAAACAACCTTGGATTATTATTGGGTGTGTTTAACAAGGTGTCTAAAAGTTTATGGTAATGTGTTCAATTACTGCTACCATCCAGATAGACATTAAGAGGAACGAAGCTGTCCACTGAGGTGAAAGATAGGAATCCGCTCAACTGATTTAATTATCATCAAGGGTATAGGTTATAAACCGTGGCCTTCCAGCAAGGGTTTCAATGCATTGTGGACAGTTCACCAGAAGGTCAGGAGACTGATAGGATGCATATTGCGTTCAAGAGAACTTGTCTTGAGTAATTCATTCAGCTAGGTCACTATGTCTAGGGTACAAAAAGTAGCATTAAGGTGCGTAGTGCATGCCAGTGATGAAGACTTGTCACCATCGTCATGCATGGCTTGAAAAGTGAGTCATACACACAGAGATGGTAAACTGATATATATATAGGCTATCTTTTCGGCCACTATAATAAATCTGAGGCCCACCTATTGTACAATGGTTCACCTCATTAACTCTGATATCTTTGCCTCTCTATACTAGTACAGCAACGGGCTCCCCACCGCTATATGCTGACACTGCACAAATCTCGGTCGGATTGCCGGGGAGGAGGTGGAAGTCATTTAGCGACCCTAATGGTTTATTTCTGACCATTTTACAGTTCTTGATTGTAATTTTCACTTTTTTCCTTCGAACTTCTTTACGTGTCTGAGCGTTTGAACGAGTGGAGATACCGAAAGGTACTCCGCGTATTTGAACTCAGGACTCCCGTAGAGCGCTCGCCTATCGTACCGCAGTCATCATCATCATCATCAAAAACAGCCATGAGCCTGACCAAAAGGTACTGTGGCTCGGGCCGCCGCTCACCTCAACAGTGACGTGGAATATCCTAAAAGGAAAGAGTACTACGAAGGACAAAAAAGATTGAAGAAGACTAAATGGAAGAACTAGAAATGGTATGGATACAGGTACGCCATTGACTGCGACACACCGCCATCT